>CM022771.1:10401572-10486572 GCA_012411365.1 Ameiurus melas | reverse complement strand
TTGCATTTACTGTCAAATCCAATCACCTCCTGCACTACACACACGCTGCACACGTGCTTTTTTTACTAGGACGACTGTGTGCACTCGGGGAATACCAACAATCTTTTCAGAATCAGGAACACAAAAAACTCTGAAATGTGCACACACTTATGAAACTCTACACATTTCCTCACATATAAGCATGGCCACACAAAATATACACACTAGCTAGTCCCGAATAATATATTTTATATGTGATGTGAGAACAGCTCACAGCCTAAACTTTCTAACGCTTTGTTAGCAAAATTATATCACAGTTGTTTATTTCCTTGTCTGTGTTAATTTATTTAACATACAAACTCTCTTTATACGGGATCATATTACATTAGCTTTTTAGCCCAAGCAATTATGCTTCTGGACAAACAAAACATTGAACTGGGCATCACACAGCAGCAGCACATTAGCACATAAAAGATACAAAAGTTAACAAAACATCTCAGAAAACACTGCTGACTGGCAAATGGAGAGTACACAGAATATTGTGCAAATCTTTGCACATACTGAGAATGGGCTAGTTCTGGTATGTGCTGGATAATACAGAGGCACACTGAAGTCAAGCAGAACAGCCCACTCACATGAATGACCTCAATAATGGTGATGTGACAGAACCTTCTCCAGAGTGGAGGAGAAAAATTAATGATCTGGGTAGGTACCCATGTATGTTTATGTTTATACCCATTTTATAAGCTTTTAGAGATCTAGTTGCTTGCAAAAATATTCCAACCTCTTTGGAATTTATTAGATGGGTCTGTAAAACAAACGATAAATGCACATATTATTCCTGCAAGTATTTTATTGTATACCAATGTTCTCTTACATTGAATTTTCAAATTTAATTACTGGTCAGCAAATATTTCATAGAAAATCAAAAACTGAATTATGCTGCTTGCATAAGTATTCAACCCACCCATGTTCCAGAAGCTCTAGATGAAACGTATTTAATCCATTTCCCGAGCAAAAACCACCTCAACTGAAATGTCACTACAAAAAAAAATAAAAATTCTACTGCCGGTGTGCAACCGATGCTATCGTTCATTTCAAACAAAGCGAGGAAACACCTGGAATTTGGTGAAGCAACTGAAAGACGGTCCTACAGTGGGGGAAACATTATGCTTTGGGTGTTTTTCTGCTAAGGGGACAGGACAACTTCAACCCCATCAAAGGGAACATGGACGGTGCCATGTACCATCAAATATTGGGTGAGAACCTCCTTCCCTCAGCCAGGGCATTGAAAAAACGTACAAAATCAGCAGGGGATCAAATACTTTTTTCCCCTCACTGTATATGATGTTTGTTTGAGGCAGCTGGCATTGTGGCTATGAAACCAGCTAACGTTATGCTCCATGTAATGTTTGCGATTGCCAGTTATTTGTCAACAATGCTAACGTATTGCAATGTTATAAAAAACTACCTCCTAATGGCCCCCCATGCATCGCCATTCAGCCCGTGTCCTCTCAGCTAAATGTAGCCTAATGTCACCGATTAAATAAGTATTTTAATGGTTTTAATAAATCTTTTGGCCTGCCACCAGATCAGTGAATTTAAACTAATGCTTGCATTCAGAGTATAAGGTGTGTGTGTTTAGGAGTGTACCTTAGCACTTGTTATTAGTCATTGTCAGACAGTGTTTTTCCTAACTAAAATGTCCCCCTCTCTCTCTCTGCCAGTATCAGCCAATGGAGGATGTAATCCAGAAGTGTTCAATTTTATTCCTTTTTTTAAATTATTATTTATTAATTTTTTTAATACCAATACTTTGGTATCGAGTATCATGTACTTTTGGTGGCATCAGTACCGACTACTAGAGTTTTTAATCAGGAGTGGTTAACAAACAAAAAAGTCAAAGTCCAGATCTGAATCCCACTGAGAGTCTATGGTATTGTTTGAAAATTGCAGTCAACAAACCTGAAGAACCTGGAGCAAATCTGCCAGGAAGAATTGGAGAAAATCACTCCCAAACAGTGTGCAGAGCTGGGAGGAACTTACCCCAGACATAAAGCTGAACCAGCAGCAAAATGTGGTTCTATAAAGTACTAGTCTGAAAGGGTTGAGTACTTATGCAATCAGCATTGTCAGTGCCCCCCCACAATCAGAGATCTGTTGACAAACAGTGAATTTTGACATTCAGATAATATTGGTTTGGAATAAAACACTGTCTGGAAAAGTCATTTATAATCAAGACAAACTGATGACTTTTAAAGGGGTTAGAAAACTTTTGCACTTTATAAAGGGGGTATATACAGTAAGTTTAGACCCCCATTACACCCCTAAGCTTTTAGATGTATAATGGGGGTTGTCAACTGTTTAAAGGGAGATTATAGGTTTAATCTGGACATAAGCAGTATGGACACGGGTTTGTTCTGGCCACTTACAAAAAGGAAAAACAGTCATAACAGGTAAATACTTACCTAACAATTCCTTTGAATTGACCAATAGCCTTCATTTTAACAGCTCCTTCTCTGTAGCCCAAGTTGAAGCCCTGCTGAAGGGAAGCCTCTTTGCCTGCATCAATTCCATCCCTGAAACCGTCCTGATAGAAAACCACATTGTCCATTCCAGTCCCATCCCCAATTTTATTATACCAAGTTGTCATAAAATTGTTCCACACTGTTAATATAGAAAGGGTGTGTTGGCAATGCAGTTAATCAAAACATAGTTTTAAAATAGATAGTGCTCATGGTGCAGAAATATACAATAAGCATCACAGAAATTCTTAATGGCTTCCACTACATACAAATACCATTACAAACCATCAGCTAAACATTTAAACCATTACTGGTTGTTAAATGGTATCCACTAGCAGACCATGCCATCAATAGAAGGCAACAAATTATCAGTAGAGACCCAAAGGAAACATTACAGTTTCCATTATAAATTCTCTGAGGGTTTCAACTGTTTCTTTCAGCAGGGTGGGAAGTGTTGCTGCCTCACAGGGTCCCTGATTCCACCCTGAGCTCAACACAAAGTTCTTTCATACACTTGTCCCACACTATTACTACTGAATTGTGTAGTTTTAATATAATTAAGACCACCTCTGGGCTCTCTGGTTTCACACACCTTCAAAAACCATGCTTGGTAAACTGGCTATGCTAAATTGCCCCTAGGTGTGAATGTTTGAATGCACAGTGTCATCTCCTCCGGGTTGTATTCCCGCCTCACACCCAGTGTTCCCAGGACAGGCTCCGTATCCACCACAAAGCCTTACCAGGATAATACAAGTACAGTAGATGAATGAATGATATTAAAATGTTATTTTCCCCACTCCAAACATGCTGCCTGTTTCCAGCCCTGCTGGGGTTGGGGGGTATTTGTTGGGGGTACAGCAGAGAATATAAACCCCAAATTCTGTATCCTGGTCCACGTGACTTTACACTTACGTTACTTCCGGGAAACAAATAGCATGACTAATGGTAGTACGAACTTGCATACCGCCATTGTTAGGCTGTGTGCCATTTTGAAATATTTATTTGGGGGTTTTTGTTTGTTTGTGATTTTGTTAGGAAGGCACCTTCACGAGAATATCAATACGTTCAAATAAAACGCACCGGATGTGTGGATAAGTGTGGATAAACGGTTGCTCAGCAAAGGTGAATCCATAAAGGTAACCTGTGTGTACATATTATTGTCGGTTTCACGTCAGCATTGGCGTCACACACGGGAGAAGACGGAAGGCTGCCTCACCTTAGCTCGCTTTTCCATACTGCATCTCCATTCTTTGTTTTGAAGGCTGAGTTCATCCATGTCCTCATCAAATACATCATCGCTTCGCGGTACTGCAGTTACCCAGGACATGTTGACTAAAACGACAACTCTGTCAGCTCACACTCATCGATCCGCTTATTCCGACCATCCACTACGGCCTCTTACACCCGTCTTTAAAGCCGCTTCTCCATAGAAACATGCCTGTGGAGGAGATCGCCATGTCTCTGGCCACGTGACCACGTCATCAAATCGCGTCGTCTGTTTCCTCTTCTTCACTTGCTTCGGTCAATTGGAAAATAACCTACATCGCCACCTATCTTCTGGCAGGTTTAGTGTTTGCCTCTGTAGAAACAATACCTTTCATACAGGTAGGAGCAGATTGTTGTAAAAATATCCTCTAAATTTCTTTTTAGTAATTGCTTTATTCTTATCACCGTCACCGTGGATAGGTAGGAATAGACCAAGGATAGGACATCTGCCCTGCTAAAAAATCCAGCTTGGTCTGACCAGCTACCAGCTTCCAAATCACTGAGCTCGTCAAACTGGTACTGTAGACCATCTCTGTCAGCTGATAGTAGATGGAAACAGCTTCTTAAATACCTCTACTAATCAGAAACAGGCTTTAATGGCCAAGTACGCTTATTCATACAAGAAATTTGTTCTGAAAAAAGCAGGGGTGCTCTGCCTGTGGTGTGTTTGGAGCCTAATGCCACAGTATAGTGAAAGGGACACTATACTGTAAAACAGCACTGTCTTTCTGATGAGGCGTTAAACCAAGGTCCTGACTCTCTGTGGTCATTAAAAATCCCAGGACACTTCTCGTAAAGAGTAGGGGTATAACCCGGGTGTCCTGGCGAAATTTCCCCATTGGCCCTTTAATATCATTGCCCTCAAATAATCCCTATCTCTGAATTGGTTACATCATTCTCTCCTCTCCACTAATAATGATAATGAGTCTTTATTGATCATGTATACATTACAGCATTGCAGTGAAATTATTTTCTTCACATACCCCGGACCTTCCGACCAGTAACCCAGAGCCTTAATCGTCCAGCCACCACTGCCCCTGGTGTGTGGTGGTGTTCTGGTGCACTATGTCTGCCTCCGCATCATCCAGGTGGATGCTGCACACCAGTGTTGGTTGAGGGAACACCCACCCCCACCCCATACTATGTAAAGTGCTTTGAGTGTCTAGGAAAGTGCTATATAAATGTAACTGTAAGTAAGAATTTGTCTTTGGGTACACAGTAGCTCACAGTATGCATAAGTGTCACTAAACATTACATTTATTCATTTAGCAGACGCTTTTATCCAAAGCGACTTACAAATGAAAAAATACAAGCAAATGGCATTACACACTAATATAATAGCACACATTCCTACCTGAATTTAACACACACACACACACAGAGCCCATTCCAAAATTGCGGATACATTTCAAGTATAGAAAGAAAACAAAAAATAAAATTCCCATGAAACTTTTTTTATTCTCATAGAACATACTAAATTAAAATTTGTTACAGACAAATTAGGTCAAATATGGGTCAACAAATGTAATAGAATTTAAAACCCTAATAGAACTTTTGTCAATTAATTCAACTTTAAGTGTAACATGATAGAGACTTTTTGTTTTAGAGTAAAGATACCAACACATATACCAACTGAAAAGTTGCCAAGATGGTGTGCAATTTCTGTAACAATAGCTTTAAAAATTATTTAAATGCTTTGAAATTTCATATAGTAAGAATTTTAGTTATGTCACGGCTTCTCATATATTTGTTCAGAATAAAACTAATCTAAGGATAATTTTTAATGCAATACCTTAAAAAACAGAGTTGACATTGATGATGGCAGTTGATATGAATAACAGAGTTAAACATCCATAGTTTTACTCATGCATTACTGATCTGTAAAATAAAATGTGCTTTAAAAAAATTTTTTTTTAAAGCACATATTATCATATTGTAGCAAATTCAGAGGTAACCAGGAATTGAACTCAGCTTGCCCAAAGCATAGGCAAGCACACTAATCAGTCAGCTAAATGGCACAACTTATTAGTCAAGAGCTGGAGAGCCTATACATCTATGGTCATTATGCTGCCTCTTCAGGAAGCATACCCAACCCCCATTCTACAACATAACTGCTCCCTCACACCCTGGGAATGTGAATCATTGGTGATTTCCGCCCATATTTCTTTATCTATTTCTACATGATGTCCCGTGGTGGGTTGGTTGTGTTATGATGTGGTGGTGTCATCTCTGCAAGTCTCTGCCTTCTTGCTCTGCACCTACACTGCACCTCCCTCCAATACTTGTACCTTTGTCATTCTGCTTGTCTGTCCTGCATTTCTACTTTGTGCCATCTATTTCTGTCTTTTTGCAAATGTCCTGCCTCCCTTACAGGGTCGGCATCTCCGCCATGCCAGGTGGACCATGGTATAAAGGTGCTTTCCATCCTTTATAATGGCTGTGATAATTTTACAAACCCCCAACAAGACACCATTAATGGTAAAACAGAGCTGTTTTATATTATTGGCGTTAGTTAAAGAATATGAAAAATAAAGACAGCAAGTCAACACAACCCCACAAATTAAGACAAATAAAACTAGTCATTCGATAATGACAAATGCCACAGTATAAGTGGAGGACAGGCTAGTCTGCACATAGGCGTAAACCATAAACAAATGGCTTAGCTGATGGAAGATTTAGCACATGGAAAAATTAAGGATGTTTAAAGGCCAGTATGATTTTATGTGCTGAAAACTGGCTTATAAATTGGTTCCATTTGTCACGCCATCTTCATTTAATTCTGCACAACACTTTCGTTCCAGCACATTGGTCGAGATACTTAATGTGCTTGGTGTCCCTGATCACCTGGGCACAGTGCAGATCTTTGGTCTCCTCCATTTTTTATGTCAAAGTATTTCCCTTTTTTTTTTAGCTCACTTAATTTACACCTAATTTACCCTTCCAGTAATTTGATTAAAATTAATGTTAACTGCAGTAGAAATGTTTAGCAGAAATGTTCATTAGAAATGTTTAGCAGAAATGTTCAGCAGAAATTTTCAGCAAATATGTTTAGCGGAAATGGTCATTAGAAATGTTTAGCAGAAATGTTCAATAAAAATGAAACTTTAAAATAAATAAATTTTAACATATTAAACTGGTTGCTATTATTATTGACGTAGAAATAACTTCCACTTCCATTTAGCCTTTTCTTTCACCATATTGTAGTCATTTCATAAGGTGTTTACATGCAACAAATTTTACAACTTTATTGTCAACCAAGGTTGAAATTTCTCTTTGACCATACCAGCAATATAAAAAAACATACAATACATCACACTGTTAAAACCAACATTACATGAAAAAAAATTATTGCCAGTATTAAAACAAGTGTTCTCCTTCTGCTTAGAGAAAGAAAAACAAATCATTTAACCTTATTATTATTATTATTATTATTATTATTATTATTATTATTATTAATAACAACAATAATAATAATAATAATAATAATAATAATAATAATAATAATGTTGGATATTACTATATCCAATCACAGTAGGTAAAAATGATCTTTGGTAAATATTCTTTTTTGCCCTAGGCATTATATAGCATCTTCGGAAAGGCAGTAGAACAAACTGGGCAAACATGGGGTAGGTAGTATCTTTTAGAATACACTGTTTTTTCAACAAATCTTAAGATGTATAACTCACCTAGTTTGATCTGTGGCCTGCCAATGATTTTGTAGGCTGTATTAGTAACTCTTGCCAGAGTATTTTTCCAGATTAATTTCCCATTAAAACAGGTACAGTGACCTCCACTAATATTGGCACCATTGATTATTGTTTAACCGTTTCATCTTCTGTTTAAAAAATTCACAAAAATAATTCAACAATTGTAAACAAAACACATTCATCCACCATCCATGTTCTTCATCCTTCTCAGGGTCACGGGGAAACCTGGAGCCAATCCCTATCCATCGGGCACAAGGCGGGATACACCCTGGACAGGGTAAACAAAACACAGGTTTATCAAAAAAATATCTTTGTTAATTATAGGTGTGCAACAATTATTATTATTATTATTATTATTATTGTTGTTGCATAACAATTATTTTAATACCCTTTTAGTGAATACTTTGTGCTCCCTCCCTTTGCCAAGATAACAGCTCTGAGTCTTCTCCTATAATACCTGAGAAGGTTGGAGAATATATGGCAAGGAATCTTCCTCCATACAGAATCTCTCCAGATCCTTCAAATCTCGAGGGCCAAGCTGGTGGACTCTCCTCTTCAGTTCACCCCACAGGTTTTCTATGGGTTTCAAGTCAGCAGACTGGGATTGCCATGTTAGGACCTTGGTTTTGTGGTCAGTAAACCATTTTTGTGTTGATTTTGAGGTATGTTTTGGATCATTGTCCTGCTGGAAGATCCGACTATGGTCCATTTTAAGCTTTGGCAGAGGCAGTCAGGTTTTCATTTAATATTTGTTGATATTTGATAAAGTCCATGATGCCATCCTATCCTAACAAACTGTCCAGGTCATCTGGTAGAAAAACAGCCCAAAAACGTTAGAGCCACCACCAGCCAGTGGCTCCAAGGGCGCTGTATCATGGCTGACCCTGCACTCTGACCCTAGCTTTCTAACATGCTGGGGTATGCAAAGAAAAGTATTTCACTGTGCATATGTATATGTGATCAATAAAGACTCATTATCATTATCATTATCATTATATATTAACCATGGGGATGAGGTACATTCCCATATGGCTACCTCTCTGTGTGTGCCAAAACCACCTGTGGTGTTTATTACCAAAAATCTCTATTTTGGTTTCATCTGACCATAGAACCCGAACCTATTTGAAGTTCCAGTAGTGTCTGGCAATCTGAAGACGTTCGAGTTAGTTTTTTGGGGATATCCATGAGTATTTTTTGTGAATTTTTGGAACAAAAGATCAAAAGGTTACACAATAAAGACAATTTTTCACAGCCTTCTTTGCTCGTATTTACCAACGGTGCCAATATTAGTGGAAGGCACTGTATATTCCAGGGGTTGGAATCATAATTCATAATAATGTCTTAATCTGAATAGTGCAATTGGATTGTGGCGTTTACATGACTCAATACTAATTAGAATATTGCCAAATTCTAATTAATATCAGAATATTGATGTGCATGTAAACTTAAATACTGTCAGAACTAGACCAGTATGTTGTGTCTCAGAGTTGGTAAGAAGAATTTGAGGGCCAGAAAACCCATCCTCAGTTCCTGACAGTTGATGCAATCTTTCTTGCAAAAATAAATAGTATATACAGTATAAATTATACAATAATTATTAGAAAATCTTTATTGGTCATTTTTTCTTTATTGATGAAGCTTAAAGTGCTACGGTCAATAGTATGAAAGTACTATAAATCCCAGAAGGTGGCCAACATGAGAATTAAGAGGAGGACCAAATAACTGGAAACTGTCAGATTCGAAAATATCACTAGCATAAAGGGCGTTGTCCACTAGATGGCGCCCAATTCCCGTTGAATTCATATAGTAAGTGACTGCTGTCCTACATGGCACTTTTAGATTTTCAAAATCTTCGCCTTTCGGGGGACTTGGTGAGATTAAAAAAAAACAAACAAACAACGAAAAGAAGCCCCCCCCTCCCCACAGTAACATAAATCACTGCAACTCTTTCAGTTATGATTAGCATGCTAATATTAGTCTGTTCAATTATATGATTAATTTAGGCCATTTAATTTACAAGCTCATCTAATGTGTCACACTTTAGTTCAGCCTGTAGATGAGGGGACACTCAAACAGATCGGTGACCTTTGTAATGAAATTAATGAATACGCCTCATTAATCTTCGTTGTCCTGATGGGAAAAATATTTTGCAGGTGTGCACTTTTTAAACAAGCCACCTGGCTCATTTCAATGCCATTATTCATCTCGGTGTACAGTATACTGTTCAGCTCTCACTAGATAAATAAAAGCCCACTTAGGAGGTGATGCAGGAAATGCAGAAGCAGGCCTTTTTAAAATCTCTCAACTTATTTTCAGAGCTGCCAGTGACTCATTATAATAATACTTAGGTTTAGACCACACTAACATAGGTCATTTTAAAAACATTGTTTTTGTTTTGTTTACACTAACATGTTCAGTCTATTTCCCCAAAGGTGTCCTATTAAAAATGAAACATAACAATGATAGGAAACAGCAGCTGGGCATACACACTGTCTTTCTGACCCATGAGCACGATGTCGTTTCTGCCATTTTCGTTTGCTTTGACATCCTGAACATTAAACATGTTTTCTTGCATGTCCCAGCATTGCATATAATATATAATATATACTAAACAGGTAAACATGGAAATTAAAATACCTAACACAGCACACAGCATTACTATAAGTTGTTGTTTGTTTGTTTGTTTGTTTGTTTGTTTGTTTGTTTGTTTGTTTTTAACTGTGGAGATCACATAACAATTATGGGTCAACATTTCCTGTTTTCAGATTTATCCACATTGGAGAGCTGATTCAAACAGATGTGTTTTTGTTGGTCAGAAATGCAGTTTAGTTTAAGTGTGTATGGAAATGCAAAATGGAGAAGGAAAGTCATGTTAGAACAGGAAAATACTTGTTTAGAAATTATTCAAGTAAAAAATGTACTTAATATCAGTAATGTATAGTTAATTTTACAAGACATCAGTAATGTTAGTTAAAAAAAATATGTACTCAAGCTGTCATTAGCTATTATTTTGTAGCTCTGATACATTGTGCAACCTCAATTAACATATCATGAGCTTAATTCACACAACTAACACATACTTAAGTTTTAATCAAACACACAGCCGTCAAACACACAGCCTGTCTGACAGTAATTGTAGTAACCTTTTCAGTGTAATGATCTATTGCTAGAATTAGAATTGTATGAAGTGTACACAGGCAAGCAGAGTGACACAAACAGTGAAATGTATCAGTGCCGCTATACTAAATATCAGCACTCTGCTTGTCCAGTCAAAGTGGACCAGAACTAAAGAGATACTGAGCAAAACTATCACAGATCAATGCTCTCAGTGACTCACTGCTAAAAGTTTCATGGATTACTCAGGGCTGAGCTCGGACATCATTTCAGACCAGATTCTCACACTCATCCAGGTCACCCCATACACCCACAACAAATTTTGGAAACACTGACAACCTTATTTTTTTCTTTCCTAAATTCAATTTATTGAATACAGTATGGTCATCCCATAAAAACATAAACAAGAAACCTAGAGGTAGTGAAGCAGTCCAAATTTATATCAGCTTACATGGCTATGCCAAGCATTTAACAAACACCAGAAGTGCAAAGCTACCAGTAACTCTCTACTTTTCACTCAAAAAAGTACATTAAAAGTAGAAGACCTTTTTTTATTATTATTTTTATTTTTTTCAT
Source organism: Ameiurus melas (assembly GCA_012411365.1). Lineage (NCBI taxonomy): Eukaryota > Metazoa > Chordata > Actinopteri > Siluriformes > Ictaluridae > Ameiurus > Ameiurus melas. The sequence continues at coordinate 10,475,405 of CM022771.1, read as the reverse complement.
GTATGCTATGAACAGAACTTGATGTTTGACCACATTGTTGTAAAATTAAAACTGTGTAACCTCGCTGTAATTTGTGAGCCCAGAATCTAAATTTCTTTTAGTGAAAATTAATGTATCACATTAGGGCAATGACTTAAAAATACGTAAAATACCTGAGGTTTAACCATACTATATTTCATACAGATATATTAAAGCATATTTAATTTCTCTTAATTTACCTCTACCTGTCATCTCAGGTTGACCCTGAAGTGTGCACCAGAGCTAGTGCCAGGTTAACTCTCTCCACTTTATTGTGAAAGATAGGAGGAAAAAAGTTTTGGGTTTTTTTCAACCTCACATAATTTTCTAAACTGCCTAAATATCTGTGTGTAATACGTCATGACTCAAAGCTTCAAAAAATGTTTGTTGTTGTTGTTGTTTGCCTTAGCTGTATTTATAATTTCAACATTTAAAATAATAAATTTGGATATTTGTCTATATAATAGATAATGCTGTCCTTTAGCATATTTTGAGTGACGATAGTAATAGTGCTAAGGTTTGCTAGTAGTGAAACTGTGGTTAATAATTGTTTAGCTAAGTTACCGAACACAAAGCTACAGTATTTGCAGATGAAACTGACTGGTTGGTAATTTTGTTACATATTTGCGGCTTCTTTTTAGAGGGCTTTCTTTTTTGTATACTCTTTCCCTCTCTGCTCCACCTGGCCGCTTCCTCTCCATCCTCGCTCTGTGCAGTGATGACTCTGTTCCAAACTGTTCGCAGTAGCTGAGGAGAATGGTAGCGTTGCAAGTCAAAAGTAACAGATTCATGATTTGTTATCAATTTATTATCAAATGCTAAAGTCAGAAAGGATCACTTGAGTACATAGGACACATAAAAATATAAAATAATAAATAAATGTTAAAAATGTTTTTAAAAACAGCAGGGCAGCGGGCCAAATCAGTTGTCAGGCCAACGGGAATTCACCCCAACAATGGCCAGTCCGGGTCTGGTATTTCTTGACAGTAATGCTTAATGAAGAGTCAGTGAATTCTTAATTAATTAATAGATCAATTATTAACAGCACAATAAATGACTAATATGTAATCCTTAATGTAAAGAGTTACTATTAACAGGGCACCTGAAGTATATTGATCTTAGACATTTGTGTTGTTTAAGAATAATGTAGGCCTATCTATAAAAATGAAAAAAAAAAAAAAAAGTAATTCTAATATGCAGACTTATTTTTTAGCTGATGCACAAAACTGATGGAAGTTTCTCATTAATGTTTGATAAAAAAAAAACAACAACATTATATCTCTTATCAATATTGCATCTTCCCTTTCTTTCCACTGCACCTTGGAGACAAACAAAAGAGGTCCCTGCTTTGTTTTAGGATAGGCTATTCTTCATCGCACGCTTCAAGGGAGCACACAGGAGACACCGACGACGGACAAATGCATTCTGGCCGAGCTGTAGTGCATTTGCACAAACCGGACAACAATAGCATGGAGAGTACTCAGGAGGGCTGAGGTGGAGATTCTAGAGGCTCTGAGGCTTTTGATTCACTCCAGTGGCACACTCTTCCCCCCATCACACACTGCCTCTCAGTGGAAAGAGCAAAAAAACAAGGAGCCAGGGCCAATCACCTGACACATTTCCATCCAATTTCCACTGCAGAATGTGTTCATTTTTGGCCGTAATGGCATGTCATTTTACCAGAGCCTTTGGTCAAGAATTAAACCTGGTATCAAAACAGATTTTCCGGGGAGCAATCTTCCATCAAGTATTGATTTTTTTACACTCACGGAGCCTGTACTCCCTAATTTAACCTGACAGCACACCACACAATGGACTAGAGAGCACCTTGGCGACTAGCAGAAGGAACTCTCTCCCTCTCTGTCTCTCCATCCCTTTTTTGCTATCCACCTTTTAAAAATGTAAGGGTAAAGAGAAAGTTTGGAGGGAAGAGGAGCTTGGCTACTGAAATAGAGGTTGAAGTGTGTGTGTGTGTGTGTGTGTGTGTGTGTGTGTGTGTGTGTTTACAGATGGCACATCTTTTCCACTGTTTTAGCTTACCCCTTATTAACTTTTCAAGTGCAACTCACGCAGTTTAGACTGAGAGGGGCCAGAAAGAAAAGAAATATAGAGTATTAAAAAAGAGAGACAATGCGAAAGAGAAGAATGTCTTTCAGGGCACATCAGCTATCATTATAGGCCTGTTGACACCTCTCCTTGTGATTGGTCTCTATAGTTGCACCCCCTTCTCAGCTGCCATTTTCTTTCACTTCTCTGAGTGTTTCAGCCTGGCCTGCAGGGGGTCCTGAAAAAGCCAGACCGTATATTTACAGCCTGCTGGATAAGTTTAATTGTAATAATCTAAAACTTGTTAAGCTGTTTACCATTTTGTATAAAACATCTACATTCAAGTTATTAAAATGGTATTACTGGGTAAATGGGGTGCTAGGAGATGAACAAATGTTGCTCTATTTTTATGCAGGTGTAAGCATAATATAAGCATGGGTGTAGACTTGGTTTGAACGTTGGGAGGGTTGAAGTGTGAATGGGTACGCTTAGCAATATTTTAAATAAAATAAAATAAAAAACATTGAAAAAAAATGTCTTTGTTATATCTGCAGTGTCATTACATAATTATCTACTGCTTATCTATCTATCTATCTATCTATCTATCTATCTATCTATCTATCTATCTATCTATCTATCTATCTATCTATCTATCTATCTATCTATCTATCTATCTATCTATCGTCCAAAAGCATTTAATTAAAACTAATTACACAGGGTATCATAACAGTCCAAATGAATGTACACTGTAACTGATTAAAATCATTTAATGTGAACAAGGTTTGGCTCAGGTTTATGACCAAAGTTCTTAATGTTTGGTTTCTGACATGAAACATTTATATTGACTTTAAAACCTGATGAAAACAAACTAATACCAGATTTATTGCATTAGATAGGAATTAGATACATAAGTGTACATTAAGGCAGAAAACACATTTTGTTGTAAGTTATATCAGCCAGTTCATTATTTCTACCACTAAAATATTGATTTAAAATCTGCAAGAGAAATTGAATCATGTTGTTAGGGAAGTGCTAGCATTCTAAGCCATGGAATGGGAGGAGCTAAACTGGATCCTTACTCAGCTAGAAATGCTTGATTCACTTGGGATGAAAGCCAAATGAATAAATATAACTACATCAAATTTCTAAAAGTCTTTAAAGAACTAATTGTTTTAAGTTGTAACCTGTGTTGGCACCTTTTGAGATATGTGCAGCCCCTCTTGACGTCCTGCCCCTACACTATAGCTGTAAAAGCTCAGTGAAGCAACGAACAATGGCCTCTCTTGTCTCGGTCATCAATGTCAGACATTTTCACCTCTAATGATGGGGACGGGAGATGGACAGGGCCGGAGAGATGAGTGTATGCAGACACCTTGGACAGCCTATGAGCATTGATAATTGCCCCTCCGGAGGCAACAAGGTGTGTGCAAACACCACATTTACCGCTATATATTTGTGTCTGTGTCTGTGACAGAATGGGAATGTGTCTGAATTTGATGGCAAAAGAGAGAGAAAGAGGCAGAGTTGTAAGTGTGAAATTAGAGTGTTTATGTGAAGGTGTGTATTTGAGGGTGCACGTTTGAGCGATGCCGCGACAGTTCATTTTCCGAGAACATCAGCCATGCTGCACATCCACCGCTGCAAAGATAAGGCATGAGAGCAGCTCTGTTCAGATGGAAAAACAAAGAGTGCAATTTAAAACCGTCGGCATTTTGCACGCACACACTTACACACAAAATTTATATATATATATATATATATATATATATATATATATACACACACACACACACACACACACGTCATTTTTCTTTGCTAGTGTCCTGACTATTATATTGAAACATAATCCATTTGAGCTGCTGACATGTCCTGATGTTTCTCCTGGAGTCTTCTCTTCTCATACTTTCAGATTTGAAAGTTGTGTTTTATTATGATGAGATAGAAAGAAAAATAAAGACTTTTTTGTGGAATCTGGTGTTTGATGATTATTGGTTTGACAATATAGAGTGATGCAGGAATTCCTAAAACCTGCAAATAAATTAGCATTTCATTACTTCCAGTTCCATCGTCCCAAAGTCAATAGATTTTTTAAAATAGGTTTTTGGTTAAATGCCTGAAATAAAGTTTGTGGTTAACACAAGCTCAAGATATTTTTACGCTTTATTCTACTATATAAAATACATCAGTAATACACCACTCATGATCTTTAAAGCGTTTATGTGTCTTGAAAAAGGCAGTTACTTAGGAATGGCTAAACGGAACTACAGTGGTTGTCGGAGACATTAAACATCATCACGCAGAGCAGGAAAACTCATATACTACAGCTTCCCTTTGTTTATACTTGCAAACTATTCCAAATCAAACTTTCCAACTTGGAGATTTATCTCTATCTATCTATCTATCTATCTATCTATCTATCTATCTATCTATCTATCTATCTATCTATCTATCTATCTATCTATATATCTTTATATATATATATATATATATATATATATATATATATATATATATATATATATATATATATATATATATATATTAGTGGTGGTGATGTTGATGTCATGCAACTATGGTGTAATTCCTTTGTAGTTTATAGCTAAAGTGTCATGTAATGGTGGGTTGAGACATATGCAAGTGCAGATAAGAGCTTTATTAGTCAAATCCAAATCGTGAAATACAGGCATGGTACGAACAGGCAAAGGGTCAGGAGATCGGTAAATGGGCATGAAACAGGCAAGGCAAAGCACAAAACAAGAAGCAAGATCAAAATTAGACACAAGAACAAATCACTGGCTTGGTATAGTGAATACACTTAATACTTTGCGAGGTGCATAGAAACACGAGGAGTTTAAATCACAAACATCATCAGGGGTGAAACACAAGACAGCTGAGAACAATGCTGACACATAAGGAAAACAACCAATGACAATACAGGGACAGAGACAGTACAGAAATCATAACAAAGGACGTGTTAACAGTAAACAAAGTCAATGTCACTGAAAAACCCAGAAGCACATGCTCACGCTTAGAACTTTGGAGCCTGCTACATGCTCCAGCACTAATGCAAGGGGAAATCGTGACAGAGACCACCAATCCCCAAAGTGCACTACTTCCAGAGTACCAGACAGAAATTACTCCCTCCCCTGGTGGTCCTGGCCCTCTGGTCAAAATGTTTTTACAGCCACTCAGGAACCCAGGCAGGCACATAGCACAGATAGCACAGATATATACCAAATATACCACAGATAGCAGGCTCCTCGAGCTGAGAAACAGGCATTAGGCTTTAACAGGTTCACCAGGGTCCCTAGGCAGCACCCGGGCGTGGGAAGCTGGATCGTTAGCTTCAGTTGTACAGGAAGGCGGAGCAACATCCTCAGCAGAACAAGATGGCAGACCTTGGTTGGCCATGTCAGCAGGCTCTGGCAAGATATGAACTTGGTTGGCCATGTCAGCAGCCTCTGGCATGAGCAGAACGTGGCTGGCCGTGTCAGCAGACTCGGGCATGAGCAGAACTTGGTTGGCCGTGTCAGCAGACTCAGGTGTGAGCAAAACTTGGCTGGCCGTGTCAGCAGACTCAGTTGTGAGCACCTGAGGAACACGGCTTGAGAGGCCATCTTGTTGACCTCTTACAGGAACTTGGCATGGTCTCTGAGGTTCTTTCGCACCGCAAGAGATGACGTGAAATCCCCAGCCTGGCTTGAATGTGTAGCGATGGTTACTGTGCAGCCAGCAGGAGGAACGTAGCTCAAGGCAGAGCACAAGGGGGAAGGGATGTTGGCAGAGCCCAGGGGGGAAGCGACGTTCCCCATGAAGCTAGAGGAGGGAGTGATGCTTTCCGCGAGGTCTGAGGGGTGAGCGAAGATCTCTGCAAGGCTAGAGGGGGAGCGAGACTCTCCGAAAGGCCAGCGGGGGAGCGATATTTTCTGCAAGGCCAGAAGTGGAGCGAGATTCTCTGATTCTCTGCGAGATGCACTGTTTGCTTGATCGATTGACCCTTGCCTGCCTATGAACCTTGATTTCTGCCTGATCCTTTGAACTTGTTGGATTAAACTAATCAACCTGCACTTGCTTCCATCTCAGCCTCTGTTACGTGACAATAATACTTGTTTAGCTAAGTTACTGAACTGAAAGCTACAGTATTTGCAGATGTGACTGACCTGCACTTGAAGCCCTGAACTGGTCAGTAATTTTGTTACATTTTTGCAGCTTCTTTTTAGAGGGCTTTCTTTTTTGTATGCCCTTTCCCTCTCTGCTCCACCTGGCCGCTTCCTCTTCCTCACTCTGTGCAGTGATGACTCTGTTAGAATCTTTTTGCCAGAGCTGAGTAGAATGGTAGCATTGCAAGTCAAAAATAACAGGTTCATGATTTATTATCAATTTATTATCAAATACTGAAGTCGGAAAGGATCACTTGAGTACATAGGACACGCAATAATACAAAATAGTAAATAAATAAACAAACAGCAGGGCAGCGGGCCAAATCAGTTGTCGGGCCACCGTGAATTCTCCCAGTGCTACCAATGGCCAGTCCGGGCCTGCACATCAGTCACAGGACTTTTTGTGCACTGATCCATTTTACACACACACACACACACACACACACACACACACACACACACATACACACACACACACACACACACACACACACACCTTTATATAGAGACTTTCTACCACCAGAACTCTGTGATATGCGATCAATTGCCTTTTGTCTCTGTTGTTACCAACCTTGCATGGTGTCTGATCTTTGCTGGTTTTGACGCTTATACTGTTTTTGTATTTGCTTATCCTCTGATATCCTGTGTGTAGACCTTAACCTGTGCCTGTTTTTGGATACTGTTTTCTGATTTGGATTATTTGCCTGGAGTTTTATTAAACTGCCTTACCTGCAGCTGTCTCCTCTTACATTATGTGACAAAAATATAAAGTATTCTCCTGTTTATTAGGTTAATGAATCTAATTAACTCATGAATAAGTAATTAACTCACAAATTGTCTGAGCTTTATGGTTGATTTTCAATCTGTGAAATCTTTATTTTCTTTTTTCAAGTTTCATTTTTATTGAACATTTCTGCTGAACACTTCTGATGAACATTTCTACAAAACATTTCTACATTTCTACTGAACAATTTTTGCTAAACATTTCTAATGACCAGTTCTGCTAAACATTTCTGCAAAACGTTTCTGCTAAACATTTTTAATGAACATTTCTAAAGTTTAATTTTCATTCAACATTTCTACATTTCTACGTTTCTTTTTAATTAAACATTTTTGCTGACCTTCTGATGAACATTTCTGTTGAACTGCTAAGCCTATCTAAATCGCCTTTTCTGTTCTGTCCTCCCCACCATTTCCCAAAAATACAAACAAAATGAGCACCAGCTTTCTTTTATACAAAGAAAAACAAAATTGAACCCACAACCCACCCCTCCGACTCATCAGGGCTACCCATTAACTGTTGCTGGTTATAAAGATATTATAAAATTCACCAACAGGCACCAACCTTTAAGTGGGTAGTGTCTGTAACTCCATAAAGTATGCAATAAAGGGATGCCATTTATGAAAAAACTTATCTGTACAACCATTCATCGTATATCTTATTTTCTCGAGTTTCAGAAAAAAACATCACGTCCTTTATCCACTGGGAGATAGATGGGTATTTAGCAGACTTCCAATGTAACAGTAGGGAACGTCTTGCTATAAGGGATGTGAAAGCAATAACATCCTTTTGTATCGAGTTCAAAGGAATTGAAGCTTGAGGAATCCAAAATATATTTTCATAATATTTAGTAAGACTCAATATTTAGTAAGACTCAAGAAATTATAACAAGCTTTACTGTAGTTAGGGTGTAACGGTGGTTTTGGCATTTGTACATTTTCAATCATAAGAAAGGTAAAATATTCAACCACACCATCTTTCTTTTTTCTGAATGTTTAAATTTCTCATGAGACCTGAATATTAAACATAAATATTAGTGTACTGGTGTAAAAAGCTTCTCATTTATATGTAGCTTTCAAAATCATTATGTTTGTATGTCATTTTGCTTACTAAAAAATACTAGAGGTTTCTCTGTAATAACAGATGAGCACACACCCTCAGTCATATATATAAGAAAGAATTGAACACAGTCTGAACTGAAGCGGATCAATGTCTAACCATCTCCCTTGTGCTTCTATCAGAGCCTTGAATAATCTCGGCCATGGATATGTGATACAGTATAGGTTAAGTCACGCACACAGCCACAATACAGCAGTGAATTATTGTATTACCTTGGACAGATGAAACCAAACTAATACATGCTGTTTGCCACTGTATTGACAGTAACATTGAAACAGAGATGGAAAAGTTCCATTTGCTTTCCATCTTTGCTTCTAGGCCAAAACAGATTCACAGATGATAAACAATAGCAGAAGAAATATCACAATTACAGAAATAAAAGAGAAATGGGTGTGAAAAAAGGGGGATGTGAAACAACTTCTACTGCCACACTTAAAAAGAACTCTAGGGGGAACGGAGAAAAGGATGATGCGAACATCTTCGACATCGCTTCTCAGCCTAATGTTAATAATTTATGTTGTGTGTGCTTTTTTATGATGATTATTTATTTATTTACTGCTCTTCTACTTGGCAGCTAGTCAGCTTTGAAAGGCTTTGTGGATGAAAAACTTTGGAGTTGAGTTTGTAGAGGTTTTCAGCTGAGAATGAGCTTCCCTCTTTGTCTAAGGCATGTCTCATTATTGTTATATGCTATGACGAAGTGCTGAAATATTGATGCAGATACCTTTCAGTTGACCTTAAGGTTGTCTGTAATAAATTGCTGTAGTAACCATGTATTTTCAGTTTGCTTTTAGGTGTGAACTTCATAATGAAATCTGTGTTGTGTGTGTGAAAAGCAGTGGTGGGCCATGTATTTTACAGCTAGGCCTTTAGTGCTATCTAGTGCAATTAAACCACCTTCAAATAACCTCACCATGACACTAGGGCTATATGGTATTCAATATCTGCTATTTTGACTTTAATTGCGTGAGGATACCATCAAACCATCAAGGATGTACAACTAATATGCTTTATGACAGGATACTACATCACAAATAGACATCACATCAAATTAGTGTCATTACCAAAGGAAAAAGACCAAACTCAGAACAACATTTACTCATACGCCAAGCAAACAAGCAAAAATGCTACAAAACGTCTGGGTTACGCATGTAACCCTGTTCCCTGAGAAGTGAACGGGATAGTGTGTTTAGCATAACACTATGGGAAAACCCCTCGTGCACGACCGGCATCTGAAGCTTGTGTAAAATCAACCCAGATCTTCCCTTTCAAAAGGAACTCCATGTTGCATTTAGTATAACACTATGGAAACGAGAATACCCACTCCGTCATACCAAGGGTATGGCCTGTTCAAAAAGACCGAAGCCCGAGGGTCACTGCAAGACACTCAAGCCCGGGGCGGAATGAATATCCAGGCTGTTATATCGAATGAATGTGTATGGCCTAGACCACTTTTCAGCAGCACACACATCCAGTAAGGATACCCTTTTGGACAAAGCCTTTGAGGAGGTGACCCCCCTAGTGGAATGAGCCCTTATGCCCAGAGGCGTAGTGAGGCCATGTGCCTCATAAGCGATAGAGATCGCTACCACTATCCAATTAGAGATGCGCTGCTTTGACACAGCATCACCTCTATTGTCGCCACCAAGCAGACCAGCGGCTGCTCCGACTTACACCACTGGCCTCAGCCACCTGACACCACGCATAAACCTCGAAGTTAGAGGATGTTGCCCCACAGAAGCTCCATCAACAGGAGCATGGTTGGCTGAAATGGCAGCCACATAAACCCTGATTGTAGAAGGAGCCCACCCCACTGAGAAACGTTCTTGTAAGAATTCCAGGACTGTAGTTATTGCACAGTTCACTGGGTCTACAGTGGATCCCTGTGGATGGAAATCTCCCAAGGAGTGCCATCTAGCAGGGATATTATCTCTCAGAACCATATTCGAGCTGGCCAATAAGGTGCTACTAGCAGCAAACATAGACTGTCTTGGCGAACTCTCCCACATGAGGAGATTGGGGCTCAGGTTGACCGTCAAGAAAAAGTATAATTTCTCCAGTGCAGAGAATAATTTTTCATCCAAGGATGAAACCTCTAATACACTGCCCGCTGTGGTTTGCCCTCACTCCTCCCACACAATTAGGGTTGGACGTCATGGTGCACATGTGGCTGAGGACACATTTGTATGCTTTTCCCCCGATTGCTCTGCTCCCACAAGTTCTAGCAAGAGTTCGCCAAGACCGTCTATGTCTACTGCTAGTAGCGACTTATTGGCCAGCTTGAATATGGTTCTCGGAGATAATTTCACTGCTCGACGGTACTCCTTGGGAGATTCCCATTCGCAGGAATCTACTGTCTCGGCCAGAACTATGGGAACTGTGGATCTGGCCCCTGAGGGGCACCAGCTCATAGATACTGGTCTCACAACTGAGGTTGTAGAGACCATGTGAAACATTAGAGCACCATCCCCAAGGAAATTGCATGCACTCAAGTGGCGGCTTTATGTCTTGTGGTGAGCTAGACCAAGTGAACTGACAATAGCTACAGTCCTGGACATCTTACAAGAAGGTTTCTCAGCAGGGTTGGCTCCTTCTACAATCGTGGTTACATGACTGCTGTTTCAGCCAGCCACGCCCCTGTTGATGGAGCCTCTGTGGGGCAACATCCTCTAACTTCGAGGTTCATGTGTGGTGTTAGATGGCTGAGGCCCATCTGCAGGCCGTGCATACCTTCCAGGGATCTTTCTGTGGTCTTGGAATGTCTGTCAGGGGCCCCACTTGAGCCCTTAGAGTCAGCCTCTGAGTAGCTTCTGAATCTAAAGGTAGCTCTTCTACTGGCCCTGACATCTCTCAAGCGAGTGGGAGGTCTTCAAGCTTTCTCTGTTGCCCCTACCTGCCTTGAGTTTGTCCCTGGATTAGTCAAGGCCTCCCTGTATCCTAGGCCGGATTATATTCCTAAAGTGCCTACATTGGCTGCCCACCCTGTGGTGTTGCAGGCTTTATGCCCTCCTTCGTTCCTCACACTGGAACAAGAGAGGATGCACCTGCTGTGTCCAGTGAGGGCTCTCTGTACTTACATCCACCGCTCTGGCAGTGGCACAAGTCGGAGCAGCTGCTGGTCTGCTTTGGTGGCAGCAGTAAAGGTATTGTCAAAGATGTGTCAAAGCAGCGCATCTCTAATTGTATAGTGGAAGCAATCTCTATGGCTTACGAGGCACGCAGTCTCGCCACGCCTCTGGGCATAAGAGCTCATTCCACTAGGGCGGTCGCCTAGTCGTAGGCTTTGTCCAAAGGGGTTTCCTTGCAGGATGTATGAGCTGCTGCAGGATAGTCTATGCCACACACATTCATTCGTTATTACAGCCTGGATATTCATTCCACTCCGGGCTCGAGTGTCTTGCAGTGACCCTCGGGCTTGGGTCTTTTTGAACAGGCCATACCCTCTGTATGACGGTGTGGGCATTCTCGTTCCCATACTAAATGCAATGTCGAAGTTCCCTTTGAAAGGGAACATTGGGGATACGCATGTAACGAGACTTTGCATAGCTCTGTCATACCAGGGCAGGCCTGTGAATTGCATCTTCGCTTCAGATAACAGAGGCTGGCGGCATAGTTCACAGGTGCCATACATATATCATGCGACGCGCTTAATTGCCACGTCACCTGATAATGGCAGGCCTATAAGTAGAGGCATGGTTTAACACAAGCTTCAGATACCTGTGACGTGCAAGGCGCTTCCCATACTGTTATGCTAAACGCACCATCTCGTTCCCTTCTCAGGGAACAGGGTTACATGCGTAACCCAGACGTTTTCTGCAGTGTGAGGGATTTACTTTCACTGGGGAAGAAAAAGCTCATCCAGCCTTAGTAATTACTTCAAGCAGCTCTTTATATGCTGCTATCAGTTTTTAGCACATCCTTCTGGCTCCTTGGAGTCAGAGAGGAATTATTACTATTATTTTTGTGTGTGTGGGTTTTTTTGTTTGTTTTTTTTTCTTTTGGCTTTGAAGGAGGCGACCTCCAAAATCCAGCGGAGAGCCAGACCCGGAAGACAGATCCATAAGAGATCCCCCGGACCGGAGACGGCTAGCTGCCTAGGCAGTGGCCGGCCCAGATACACGAGGCTCTGAAACCCAACTCGCTTCGGCTTCCGAGAAGAACGCGAGTCGCAAGCAGAACTTCCTAATGTAGGCGTTACAATGTGCTGTCAGACCTCTCGAGGGCTTTCGTCACATGCCCTAGACACTTCACACAGAAAGTGTGCACTACTCCCCGTGATGAAGCGGGAGCAAGGAGTAACACACTTCCTGAATTCTCTCACTCATTTTTTAAATACACATGCCACTACACTCAAAGGCACAGCAAGGCCACTGAATCTTAACATCATTAACACCAGCAGCAATGATCTAAAGTAATTAATAATAATAATAATAATTATAATTAGAGATGCACTGATGTATCGGCCCATACCTATTACCGAAAGGCTATTTTCCCCGCTATCGTCTATGGCTCATAGTTTAAAAACATCCGATGATCAAGGCTGATTATATCCTGTCAATCAAAAGGGGGCGGGAAAACACATGGAATTCGTGCTGAATGTAAAGATGATGTCTCTTGTGTGGAATGATAACAAAACTACAGTTTGTAAAATTTTTACACCGGAAGTGAGCAGCAGCGAAATCAAGTCTACTCCAAACACACACACACACACACACACACACACACCCATGCGCTATCTACGCTGAATTAAAGAGGCAGTACACCATTGAAAATTTTTTAATGAAGATGTGTTGACAAAAAAAATAGTACAAAACACAAACGCACAAACGCGGGAGCGGACGGCAAGTAAACAACGTGAAACTGTGTATTTTTAGACAGCGTAGGTCGTGAGACAGGCAAGGGTCAGGCGATCAAACGAACAGGACAAACTGGACTAGACAGGGACGTAATCGGTAAACAGTAAGCAAAGGTCAATATAAACTTGGACGTAGAATCAGATCAAAACGGCTTGGTAACGCGGAGAAGTTCGCTAAGCTTCGCAATGAACCCGAGGTGAGTGATTCCTTAAATACTAGTGGAGGGTGTGTGTGTGTGTGTGTGTGATTGGCAACAGGTGTCTCAGATCAGAACTCCGGGGATGTCCTGAGTGCGTGCGAGGTGCGTGTTGCATTCTGGGATCTGAAGTTCTGATCTGATAGAACTGTGACAATTACGAGTTTGATGTTCACTGATGAAGTAGAAGTGCTTTTGTTAGTGGTGAGTGACTGTGAAGCCTAACAGGATGATTTTTAGAATTTTAGAAGTAAATGTTAATATGAAATAATAACATTCAATAAGTTAAGAAATCTTACTTTAATCTTCAGAATTTAGTTAACGTGTTAATGTTCATTTGAATAATGTGTTTTCTGTTTATGAGATCAGTTACTGTGAAACAACTACTGTGCAAAGTTTTTGTTTGCATTTCCTTCAGAATTGTGGAATTAATTATTATTAATTTATTATTCATTAAATATTATTAATTATTATTAATTAATAAATAGCTAGTCACAGGTCTGTCTATCTTCTCTGATGTTTTTCAGTACTGTGGACACCTAACACAGCCGTGCGGCACCTACAATACTAAAACAGAGAAAGTAGAAACTGGGATTGTCACCGCAAAACATGCCAATGTGTAAAGTTGACGCATGCTCCCATATAGATCTTTCTGTTGAAGGAAAGTGACAATGTCAGCAGGGCTTTTAACTGCAAAATCAGTCATGGCATACATTACAGTCAGCTCAGTTTTAAGCTGGGGCAGGTAGAAGAGAGGTCTGTGGCTCTGCGTTAAGCTGGAAAAGGCCACATCTGGGAATTTTATCCAATATGAGTGAAACTGCTGAGGGTCAAAGAGGGAGAGAAACATTATTTTCCTATGGTCTTTAAACTGGTTCCATATCTGGAAAAGGAAGTTGTCCAAAATATCACTGTGGAGTTTCTGGTACCTCGCACGAATGTCCCCCTGCGATTGGCCTCTCTGTGTGCATGGTGCACATGCATATTTTCCTCATCAAATCGCCCCCTCTCCCTCTTAGTGGTGACACAAAAATCATCCATTCTTACCAGACAGAACTGTACATCAAGCATTTTGTTCTGCAGTATTCCAAAAAGTAAAAAATGTGAAACGCAAAAAAAACCTCAGCATCAGCACAGCGCACATAATCCCTGTCATACTCAACATGGTGTTCTAATATGTACTCAAATAGCTCCTTTAGGGCAACTCTCTTCTCAATGACTGTGCTGACCAATCTAGAACCATATTGCCACCTTGTTGGTGCCATATGAGGAAGACGACACTTGTAGATACCATCAAGCAGCTGCGTGCGCTTAGGGGATCTGGAAAAAAATGCAGCTAGGCCTTTGAGATATGCAAAAAAGTCCCACATTCTCTTTGCTTCAATACCCTTTGAGTCAGAACTAAATTAAATCAACGTGCATAACAATGTATAAATAAAGTCATAGGTGTCCTCATCTTAACTTTAGCCTATGTCCAGATGCCATGACAGCAGAGCCATCAAAGCTCTGTGCCTCAACTTTATCCAGGCATTCGTATTCCTTCAGAAACAAATAATGTGAGCAGCAAAGTCATCAGCCCATTTGCCACTCAAAACTCAAATCTGACAAACCTCTCCTTGACATCATTGTCTGTCACATAACGGAGCACCAGTAAAGGCTGGCCTGCAGTACTTACATTTGTAGTTTCATTCACCATAGCTGCAACAAAAGTTGCTTTTTTGATCTCCCTTTTTATCTTCTCTCCCATCACTTCAGCTATAGCACTAATCAGGTTGTTTTTTTTTATTTTGCTCAAAGTCACTATAAACCATGGGTGTCAAACGTACGGCCCGCGGGCCAAAACCCGCAATGGCTTTCTTCTTGCCACTCTTCCATAAAGGCCAGATTTGTGCAGTCTACGACTGATTGTTGTCCTATGGACAGACTCTCCCACCTCAGCTGTAGTTCTCTGCAGTTCATCCAGAGTGATTGGCTGCATCTCTGATCAGTCTTCTCCTTGTCTGAGCTGAAAGTTTAGATGGACGGCCAGGTCTTGGTAGATTTGCAGTGGTCTGATACTCCTTCCATTTCAAAATGATCGCTTGCACAGTGCTCCTTGGGATGTTTAAAGCTTGGGAAATCTTTTTGTACCCAAATCCGGCTTTAAACTTCTCCACAACAGTATTACGGACCTGCCTGGTCATCATGATGCTCTCTGCGCTTTCAACAGAACCCTGAGACTATCACAGAGCAGGTGCATTTATACAGAGACTTGATTACACACAGGTGGATTCTATTTATCACCATCAGTCATTTAGGACAACATTGGATCATTCAGAGATCCTCGCTGAACTTCTGGAGTGAGTTTGCTGCACTGAAAGTGAAGTAGCCGAATAATTTTGCACGCACCACTTTTCAGTTTTTTATTTGCTAAAAAAGTTTCAAATATCCAATAGATTTCGTTCCACTTCACAATTGTGTCCCACTTGTTGGTGATTCTTCACAAAAAAATTTTTTTTATGTCTTTATGTTTGAAGCCTGAAATGTGGCAAAAGGTTGAAAAGTTCAGAAGGAATCAATACTGCATAGGTACTGTATATATATATATATATATATATATATATATATATATATATATATATATATATATATATATATATATATATAATATTTTATTTTGAATCAGACTAAATGAGAAATTGATTAGACCATTCCTGGCCAAGAGGTAGCTCCCTAATAAAGATTGCAAGAGCTTGGGAATCACGAAGGTGTGTATGAAGGTGAGCAGTGGCCATGAGAGGAAGTTTAAGAGAAGTGAAATGCACCAACTCACGCTCTCGGTGAGATGCTCAGCAGGGATTTAGCCCCACTTAGACCGGCACTCAGACTGGGGATCAGAGCCCGAGAGATACCTAAACCAGAACATACCAGCTTGTCTTGGCTAAAGATTCAATGAGTAAGACTCTCGCTGAACCTGAGCGAAATGCTCTTAATAAATATATAGAGAGGAGGAGACGTAGGTCCCTAATTCTGAACCTAAACCTGAATACATTTAAACTTTAACTTTAACTAAAGCACTTCTACAAAATAACCTCACAGAGATAAGACCTGTCTGCTACGTGTCACAGAATTATGTCCGCCAGCTGACTGCCAAACCCCATGGGTTTAAGTAGTGGCGTGTATGGTGTTGTGAATCAGTGTTAATTACATGCATGGGCCAGAGGCGCTATAGAAGACTGTGCAGGTAGCCGTGGATTTGCCTGGCACCCACGACATTACAGTAGCCCTTCCCCTAGGAGCAGCTAATGACTTTCTCATGCCTGCAGTTTGGTTCCTGCCGTATTCTCTTATATGCTCTGGGTCCAGGATATTTCTTACAGGGACCCAAGAGCGCTCTTCTGGGCCGTATCCCTCCCAGTCCACAAGATACTGGTTGCCACTCCCATAACGGTAAGAGTCCAAAAATGTGGGGGATCCATCAGTAGTACGAGTAGGGGGTGGGGCTGGTTTGGCAGGGGCCATCAAGGGACTATAGAGAACAGGTTTGAGTTTGGAAACATGAAAGGCCAAATCTTCACTGAACAAGGGAGATCTAGGCAATAAGACATGGGGTTTACCCTTCTCAGGATAAATGGGCCAGTATAGCGTGGAGCCAGCTTCTTAGACGCTACCCACAATGGCAAGTCTTTTGTGTCCAACCATACCTGCTGGCCAACATGGAACAAGGGGGCCAAGCACCTTTTGCGATTTCCCATATGGGTACTTCTCTGGGCTGCCACTTGAAGGGCTCTTCTGACTATCTGCCATGCCAGAGGTCGACTAATTGTTCTGCTGCTGGAACCACCACCTCCTCCTCCTGCACCGTAAACATGGGTGAAGGGTAGCCAAACTAACGCTCGAATGGGGTCACGCCCAGGGACGAATGACAGAGGGTGTTGTGGGCATACACCACCCAGATAATGTGTTTTGTCTACTTTGAGGGGTTGGAGGAGACCAGACATCAAAGGGACCATTCCAGGTCCTGATTTACTCTCTCAGTCTGGCCGTTTGACTCTGGAATGAACCCTGACAACAGGCTAGCTGTGGCAACCACCAGACGGCAGCAGGTTCTCCAAAACCAACTGGCGAATTGGGGGCCATTCTCTGACACCAAGTCAATTGGGATGCCGTATGTGCGTACCACATGCTGGAGGAGGAGTTCAGCCATTTCTTTAGTTGAAGGGAGTTTGGGCAGTGAGATGAATTTACAGGTAATAATAATAATAATAATAATAATAAACTTTATTTTATAAAGCGCCTTTAAAGTGGCTTCTCAAAGCGCTGTACATTAAAAGACAAATCACAGAATAAATAAAAACTTAAATAACATGAATAAAACTAATAATAAACAAATATAAAACAGTCAAAAGATATTAAGAATCGAAAGCGAGTTTAAAAAAGTGTGTCTTTAAAAGAGCTTTAAAAATTCCAAAGGACTGAGCTTCCCTGAGTTCAGGGGGAAGAGAGTTCCAAAGAGATGGAGCGTAGACAGAAAAAGCCCTGTCACCCATAGACTTAAGGTGGGTAAGTGGAACCGTCAGTAGATTCCCCTGTGAGGAGCGCAGTCTGCGATGTGGGGTGTATGGGATTAATAAGTCAGTCAAATATTGTGGAGCCAATCCATGCAATGCCTTGTATGTTAGCATTAAGATCTTAAAATCCACCCGGAACCTGACCGGGAGCCAGTGTAGGGACTTCAGAACAGGAGTGATATGGTCATATCTCCTGCTTCCCGTCAGGATCCGGGCGGCAGAGTTCTGAACATACTGCAATTTGCTAATTGCAGTTTTAGAAACTCCAGCTAAAACGGCATTGCAATAATCCAATCGCGTGACCACGAATGAGTTTATCAGCTTTTCAGCGACAGATAAGTTTAGCATTGGTCTTAATCTGGCAATATTTCTGAGATGAAAAAAGGAAGCTTTCACAGTGCTCTGAACAAAAGAATCAAAAGTGAGGTTAGGTGCAAAAATTACACCAAGGTTCCTCATCTTGCTTTGGAACTCTAGAACAGAGCCGTCAACGGATAGAGACAGTGGAGCCGCGCGAAACCTGATGACGGAACCTATGAGCATGACCTCAGTTTTCCCGCTGTTCAGGCACAGAAAGTTATTATTCATCCATTTCTTTATCTCAGAAATACAGCCAGAAAGATAACCAACATCAATGCTTTCACCAGATCTTGAGTGAATGTAGATTTGGGTATCGCAGCATAGAAGTGGTAATGGAGGCCAAGTTTTTGCAGCAGATGCCCAAGTGGAGACAGATAAATATTGAACAATAGAGGGCCAAGAAGTGAACCCTGAGGAACACCAGTGAGCACCGAGCAAGTGTCAGATCTAAAGCCACTCATAGAAATAAACTGGGAACGGTCTTTGAGAACCTATCCACTACAACAAGTATCACCAGGCCCGTAACAAAATCCAGTGAAAGGTGTGACCATGGGTGTGCAAGTATGGTAAATGGTAAATGGCAAACTTATATAGCACTTTTATCCAAAGTGCTTTAAACTGTGTCTCATTCACCCATTCTCACACACTCTCACACACCAATGGTAGCAGAGCTGCCATGCAAGGCGCTAACTTTCCATCAGGAGCAACTTGTCTTGCCCAAGCACACTTCGGCATGTGGTGTCATGTGGGCCGGTAATCGAACCGCCAACCCTACGATTAGTGGACAACCCGCTCTAACACCTGAGTCACAGCCGTGTGGTATGGGAAGGGTATGAAGCAGGCCATGGTGACAGGTTTCAGGCTCCTTGTTGCGGGCACAGGTCTGGCATGCCACCACATAGGACCTGACATCTTTATCCTTTGAGGGCCACCAAAACCACAGACGCAAGAACTCTAATCTCCTAACAGTGCCAAGGTGTCCAAAAAAGGGTGAGCTGTGCCCCCAAGTGAGGACCTGCGGCCAAACATTCCACACATATACAGTTTGCCAGGTGGACCATTACCCGGATCGGGGTCTCCCTGAAGTGCCTGATGGACCGCCTACTCCAAACCCCCAGCACAGCGGGGAAACTATCTTCGGAGCATAAATTATGGGTTGAGGGACAGGGTCTTGTGACGGTGGGTCCCGCTGGTGGGTAAACATGTCTGGTATAAGGTTTTTGTCCCAGGTTTAAATGACAAGAGAAAGTCAAATCGAGTCAAGAACAAAGATCACCTGGCTTGCCATGGGTGCAGCCGCTTGGCCTACTGAATATACATGAAATATATATGAAACGTGACAATAACTGTGAACATGGACATGGCATGAAACAAAGACTCTATATCTATACTCTATAAACCACTTCTACATCTATATTCTAAACTAAGTCTATACAACTCTAAGCTATACTATCCGCTACTAGGCTATAACTATGCTACAAGCTACTAGGCTATAAGCTATGCTATAAGCTACTAGGCTACAGCCAACTAGCCAACTAGCCTTGACATGAACTCAGACATAGACTATGGCTATGGCTATGGCTAGGAAACTTGAACAAGAACTAAGACACATGGCATGAACAAAAACTCTAACTATATTCACGATCTAATTCTAACTCTATATCTAATTACCCGCGTTGTGTGTGTCATGGCTCCTGGTATATATACACACCAGCCTGATTAGCCCCAAACTGCTAACAGCTGCGGGCAATACCAGAACACACGTGACTCGACAACACATGACAAGACAGGGCGGAGACATGACGTCAACCAATATGCATTTCTTCGTGTGTTTTCCCTGATGAGAGTGTGTGCATGAAGCGCAAAACGACTGATCTGAAGAATGTAGTGTTAGATTTAATTCGAACAGTTTCATTGGTCCACTGTGACCTGTAATTTCATTTGTCCGATGTGACGAGGCTAAATGTTTTGGCGGCATGAAGCTCATTAGCCCGTAAAAATCCATAAATTAGCCGCATCATTGTTTAAGTGTTCCAAGCGTGTGAAAAAAATAGCGGCTTATAGTCCGGAAAGTATGGTACTCACTTTTGTTGCCAGCGGTTTAGACATTAATGGCTGTGTGTTGAGTTATTTTGATTGGACAGCAAATTTACATGGTTACACAAGCTGTACACTCACTACTTTACATTGTAGCAAAGTGTCATTTCTTCAGTGTTACAAAAATGTGAGGGGTGTACTCACTTTTGTGAGATACTGTCAATATATATATATATATATATATATATATATATATATATATATATATATATATTCATCTGCCCCTTGACTAGCCCTGCAGGTTTATGGAAGGTCTAAAAAAGAACACAGATTGGAAAAAAAAGTGTTAAATTGCCACATACACCATCACAGGATTGCAGGAATTGTTATAGACCTATAAAGTAAACAGTATAAATTCTCTCCAAGTCAAACACATTAATACTACAGTATATTTATTTAGTATTGTAGCCTACCTTAAAACTTTTCTAGTCTCATCTGCTTTCCAATGGTTGTAGACCGTGTCCAGATATGTAGCTGATCCAAGTTGGTGGTCTCAAGATAGTTTCGTGATTTTGCCTTGATACGATTCATCAGAATCAAACCTCGTTCACAGTCTGGAATGTATTGGAATGTACCACAAATGTCAATCAGCAGAACAATCTCAGTGAACTCCTCACTTTTTAGTGTCCAGGTTACCATCTCAGCAAATGTCCGCAGTGTTCCCATTTTCCATTTTGCTTTAATAGTGAACTTGAAATCCTTGTACTGCTGACAGATACACTCTGTGGCAGTCTTGTCCATTTGTTGTAAAATACCTTGGAACTTCTCTGTTAGTCTGGTTACTTCACTTGCACCATGCTCAAAATCAAGTGTTAAATCCAGTGTTTCTAGGTTAAAAGTAGACCATTTGTTAAGTTCACCTTCAGATAATCGAGCATCAAGATGGTCACAAACCTTATGGGCGCAGAGAGGGGCAGCCAGGGTACTGAAATTCTTCACGAAACAATGAAAGAAGTTTGTGAAATCTAAGAACTGCTGGACTGCCCAGACCGAGGCCTGAGGCCACTCCTTGAACACATGGGTCTTTGCCGGATCCAGTCTCAGCTCTCCACAAGACACAATAAATCCCAAGAATGAGATGTTGGTAATGTAAAACTGTGACTTTACAAGCTTTACGTATTGGTGGTTCTCTAGGAGGAGCTGGAGAATCCGGCAGACATGAACCACATGCTCCTTTAGTGAATTGCTAAAGATTGTCATCGAAATAGACAAATGCATAGTGGTTCAGTGTCTTGCGAAGGACCACATGAAGCACTGGAAGACCGCTGGTGTGTTCATCTGGCCAAAAGGCATTACGAGATACTCATAATCAACTGATGGTATGATAAAAGTGGTTTTCTGTTCATCCCCTGCCTTGATGCTGACCAATCTGACCAAGTCGTAGGTCTAACTTCATGAAGATAAAACAAAAAAAGTGCGTAGGTCTAACTTCATGAAGATAAAACCTGGATGGTGGATGGTCTGATAAACCCCAGGGACCTCTTGGATATAATCATCCATGGCTTTGTGCTCTGGGGATTAAGGGAAAATAATCTGCTCCTAGGAGGGGTTGCCCCTGGGGTCAGGTTAATGGTAATATTGAACAGCCTACACAGAGGTAAGGTCCCAATAGTCCTCTGGCACTCCAGATAGGTCTACTGGTTATTTCTTAATGGAGGGAGTGGGATTGGGTGTGCCCTTCAGACAACCCTAGTGGTATTGTAGCCCCCATACAGAAATTGAACCAGTAGTCTATTCAATCAGGGTTATAGCCAGGGAAAGCTAAGGACAAGATGCAGCTCTGTGATGTTGATGATGTATAGGGTGATATGTTCCCAATATCGCCCTATTCAATAGGCAATAGGGCAGCAGTCCCCAACTGCATGGGTTCTGGAGTTTCAAGGGGCTCATGGCCCATCAATGATAATGTAGAACCCTACCTGAAGGTTCATTTGGTTCAGTAGGGACTTCACTTTGCCCAGCATAGGGTTGTGGACAGGGCAAACAGGTCTCAGTAACTGGGGGGTGGGGGGGGGGCGGGTAGCTGGTACCGAAGGGTCAATCCAGGGGCTGTCCTCCTATACATTGCCTGTAGAGGAAGTGGGTTGGGCCTGCATCAGGGCCTGAATCTGCCCTACCCGTGCTGAGATTCTTTGAACCTCTGTATACAGGGCATTCAGGGCCTACTCATGCTTCTCCAGGGCCATGGTTTGGCCAGTCACATTCCCCTCAATAAGTACCAGATGAGCCAGCTCACGGTCTCATGCGGACATACTGTTATGGGGGTGGCTTGGTACAAGGCAGGAAAAAGAACCCATCTAGGCCCACTTTCCAACCAGATAAAAGGTGGCGTGAATGTAATATGATATCTATACATAGATATGGATAACTGGTATGTGTGTGTGTGTGTGTTTTACCCAAAAAAGCACTATATAAAATGAACCTGAGCAAAACACTTTTAATACATATACAGAGAGGAGGATACTTAGGTCCCTAATTCTGAACCTAAACCTCAATAAATTTGAACTTTAAATTGAACTAAAGCATTGTTAAAAAATAATCTCACAGCGATAATACCGTGAATCAGTGCAAATTATGTGCATGGGCCGGAGGTGCTATAAAGGATCCTGCAGGTAGCTGCAGATTTGCCTGGAAAGGCACCTGAGATGTTACAATAATATGTGCAACAAACAAAACGTAGCTAGATTAATCTGTGTCTGTGTTTTAACACTGCACATAAAAGACTATTCTTATTCACCCATATTGTGTGGCTTTTGATTGCCTTTTACAACAATATATAGTTCATTTTAGGTAAATCTAAATATGATTTAAACTGATGTAAATATAAGGTATATTCACATACAAAACATGCCTTAATTATCCTGTAAATGTTCTTAAATATTTTGTGTGATTTTGGTTAACAACAACAGCAGCAACAACAACAACAATATTTCATCCATCCATACATCCATCCATCAATCTTCTATCGTTTACTCCTTTTCAGGGTCACGGAGAACCTGGAGCCTATCCCAGGGAGCACAATGCCGGGTACACCCTGTACAGAGTGCCAGTCCATCGCAGGGCACAATCACATACACACTCACACACCCATTCATGCACTACAGACACTTTAGCATTTAAAAAAAATAATCCGTAATAAACAATTATTGAGTATTTAATGAATTATATAAAATAACTACAAATAAAATAAAATCAACTCAAATAAAAGATCCAATAACTAAAAACAGGTCAGACAGGTAAGATTCTAATCAGCATTTAAAAACCACCTATAAAGTTTGTATTCCTAAAGATCTCTGGAGCAACAATATCAGGATCCAGATGTGCAAAGCTGATAGAGTCATATCCTAGACTTAAAGGTTAAGACTGCTCTACCAAGTACTGAATTGTAGAGCACATACCAAGTTTGTGATTTTGTTTAATCAATCTTTAATAAGAAATATTATTTTTTGCACCTTCAAATGTATTGTGTAAATCAAATAATGAAAATCTCAATTAAGTACATTTCAAGTTCAGGTTGTGATGCTACAAAATGTGGCAAAGCACTTTAGAAACATGGTGAGCAGAAAAGCATCTCAGAGTATATCTCACATTGACTACAACAGCAGAAGACCAAATGAGGTTCCACTGTTGTGAACCAAGAGCATGAATCTGAGGTTACAGTGGACACAGGCTTACTGAATCTGGACAGTTGAAGTTCAGAAAAATACCAGGCGAGAATACCAGGTGATGTTGGAAAATCACTTTCTGTTTATTTTAGAGTCTGAAAGTTTTCTTTTCCAAACAGATTTTGTTTGTTTGCATACTGGTATATTTATTTGTTTAGTTTTGGCACAAATTGAACTCCATATAACTGTCCAGTTTCATTGAAGTGCCAACAACCATGCCACAGTCAAAGTCACTGAGATCACATTTAACAGATAACACAAGGCTGTTAGGAATTACCTGCAAAAACAGAAGTGTGACAGTCAAAGCCTCCTGAAGAACTGTGGCAGATTCTACAAGTTATCATATTACCATGTTAGTAAAACTTACCAACAAATGTCCTTATAAAACTGCACAAAGTGCACCTGAGTATACTGATGCGTTTTTAAAAAGCAAAGGTTTTTCACACCTAATATTGCCTTGTTTACTGTTCATTTGTTAAACATATAAGCATTTAATTTAATTACTTTTTGAAGGTATATTTAGCACATTTCTTTGCAAGACTTATAAATAAACTATTTAAATCATAGTGTCACGATTCCTTCGCACAACAGCGCTCAACGTGCGATTGCGGGCTAATGACTGTGTGGATATATACCATGAGCCGTGATTCACGCGGCGCGGTTGAATGTGTGGAATATATGTATGTTTCTATGTATGCATGCCATTTGTAACCTTCAGTGCGATTATATCGAGTCTTTGTTTCATGTCTGGTTTATATTATAACCAAGTTAGCTTTAGCCTTAGCCAAAGTCCTAGTTTAGTTTAACTTAGTTCTAGAGAGTCTTGTTTCTGTTCCTGTTTACTTTCATCACTTTGTAAATAAATCTCACCGTTCATCTGCGATTGCATCCTGCCTGTTTCCTTCACGTCACGATCCGTGACACATAGCTATGATGACAATGAAATCTGGACTTCGGTAGTTTGGGGGAGGTTTTTTTTTATTATTATTATTTCTTATTATTTCCAGCTGTGAAATTCTTTATGGAAAGAGTGGCATCCTGTTAACGTAGTAATGTAGTGGCAGAATGTAGTAGTCTACTGTGCGGAAAAGCTTGCATTCTAAGACAACCCAATGTGCAGTGATGACTGGTTCTGTACTGACCTGAGAGCAGCTTAGGAGACACATCTGACATAGCTATGATATAAATGTGTGAGTATGTGCGAGAGCATGATATAATTCTAAGTATTGATGGGGGAATTTTATTTAGACTATTTGTAACTGCAACAAGCCAAATCAGCTTGCTAGTTGATCAGGTTAGGTTACAAGCTTTTAAGTAATGCATAAGCATTTCAAATTTATATTATTTTAATTGGTGTAATATTCAGTGCTATTCATTAACAGCATAACATGAACTATTAACTATTCATGACATTTGATATTGTACTGATATTGTATCATCTAATGTTTAAACCGAGTCAGAGTTTATGGAAAAATAGAAATATTAATATAATGGAGATTTCAATCGAGCAATTGTACACATTCCACATTGTGAAATATTAACTATAAGACAGTAATGTGGATCTCAATATAGTTTTGGTCCTGAGCATGAGTATCAACAAATCAGATGTTTCATGTCAAACAGTTGTTTATTAATAATTATGGTACAAATAAATGTAACAGATCTGAAGCTGTTCAGGAATACACAAAGTGCAGCTTTACTGACCAAACATATATTGCTTTATATATATGTACATTTTTCATAAAATTTAAAGCAGGTTTATCAGCTTTGGTTTCAAGGTGTTCAGTGTCACAACTCTTCTCTCTCTTTCTCTCTCTCTCTCTCTCTCTCTCTGTGTGTGTGTGTGTGTGTGTGTGTGTTTGTGTGTGTGTGTGTGTGTGTGTGTGTGTGTGTGTGTGTGTGTTTAATCAGTTCAAGACAATTGAGTTCGGTCACAAAGCTCTCCTTGCTCCCTATTATATAGGGCAATTCCAGTCACAGTCAATAAAGTTCATCAATGTAAATCACAGGGGGGGCAAACAGACAAACAAACAAACAAAACCGTTACAATAATGTCTAAAATGTTCTATACACATGACCCTGGAAACCACAGCATGAAATATAACTGGTAGACTCACTCTCTTTGAGTACCTACCATAACTAGTGAAATCTACTTACACACATTTACACAAAGCCACAAGTTGCTGTTCATTTCTCGTCCTTCTAAAAACTCACTACTCACTGCATACACGTACAGTCATGAGGTAATCTTGATGCTAAACTTTATGATTCTTCCATTCATTTTCCTCAAACATTTCAAATATTTAAAGATTGTCAGCAACATTTAGCCATTTCTCTGTACAGTGTGCATATTACAATTGAGCTTTGGTCCAGCATTGAAAAGATGAGCAAAGGCAGAACTCATTTCTTTGTCTCTTGATTTAAGTTTTTTTTTCCCCTTTTCTTACCTTTTCTTTTCTTTTCTTTTTTTTTTTTTTGTTACAGCTTCTTTGTTAAACCTCTGTATGATATACCATGTCTGCAATCATGATTCCCAGGCTAGTCAGATGAAAATGAAAAAGGTTTGTGATTATAAGTCATAACTAGAGCAATATACATCTAATAAACCTAATAAACTGTAAACTGACAGCTCCATGTATTGCATTAAAAATATTGTCTTGAAACCAAACACAATACAATATTTACTGTAGTTCATGATGTCAAATTAAGATGAACTGAAAAAAAATTTTCTCAGATTTTTGCTGATTTGGAAAATGTAAAATCTCTTTTTTTTTTTTTTGCTTGAATAAAACCTTGGACATGCTTGTATCAAATCTGATTGCTGGGATTATTACATTTATTATTCCTCTACTAAATACCTTTCTAACTTTTCTGTAATAAAATTACTTCCAAAGCTTGCTAGCCAAACAATATTTTCATTGCTTTATTGGTTAAAACAATATTGAAAGAGTAGTAAAGCAAAAACTTTAAATATTCATAAAAAAGTTTTAACCTTTATATTTTATAGTGTGGTGTCCTAGTTATATGTTTTGCGCTTAATTATAATCATTTTATAATTTTTTTTCATTCTCATTTTAACACTTCCATATTTTAATACTAACTTTTTCATGTAAACAAAGTTGTAAGCTAAAATTAAACATGTAAACCCACACAGTTTGGCAAATAATAGGGTTATAAAGTGAAACATTATTATTTGTATGTTATGGCCTGTGGCAGTCATTAGTCGGTTCAACCTGATTTCTCACCAAATTTTGAAGAAGGACAGAGACAGTTATATGAAAACCAACTGCTTAACCCGAACCTGAACCATTCATAACTTCTCACATAAGTTGAATCACTCATTTTTTCTTTTCTTTTTTTTTTTTTTTACATTTGTTTCCAAAAGCTTTTTGTCTAAAGCAACTTTCACTCCCTCTGCTTCTTGCAGATATTAAAATCATGTAATTTAAATTTGTAATTTAACAAAATTATGATTTTATTAGCATAAATGAATATTTTAATGTTCTTCAAGAAGAGAAATCTTTAATGAATGCTGAAGAAATAATATTGTCATGTAACAACAAAATGAAAGAAAGCACAAACTTAATGCAAGTATATGCAAGGTAATGCAAGTATAGTACTTGAGTTGTAGTACTTTTTGTTCTAAAGCTCAATCACTATTTGCAATAGTGTCATTTCAACAAATTGCAAATTCATAAGAATTTATATGAGACAATTCATAAAAATACACATGCATGTTTAGGCTAGCTTAGTGCTTCATTTATATAAAATCAAACAAATGACCCCACTATTTATAATTCCTATAAATTTTGTGAGAGAACTGGTTGTTCATTTTGGTAAAGTTGATCACTTTTTTGTCTAACACATACAGTGCAAAGTTACAACAAACCTACCGAATTATAAAGTTAAAAGAAACATGCACGAAAATGATAAATCTTAGCAATGATCTCATTTAATTTACCACTCATTGGTTTTGTGCTGCAAATCATGCAGACCTGAAGCCATTGTTGAGACAAAACATTGAAAAATGTCATCACAGCAAAAGAAGAAGAAAAAAAAGTAATGTTTTTGCCCATGTATAGTCCTTGGGCTAGAGCCCATGTCCTTGGGCTGAAGAATGATGTTCTTTGGCTAGAAGGCTTTGGCAATACAATGACATACTGTAGTCTAAGTCACAGCTGCAACAATGTGGGTTCTGCCATATCGACCACCTTTGACATATAACCCATTCTTCCAGAGATTAAAAAAAAAAATGTTTAAATTATTGTTTTACAAACAGGAGTGAGGTGACTAAAGAAAGGACCACAGGTATATGATGTGGTCATCTCTGAGACCAAATTTCCAAAGAGTTTGTGATTTCAATTTAAAGACAAAATTATCGTAATATTTACATATAAACCCAAGTGAGCAAGTGAGACAAAGATAATTTTACACCCTCCCACCACCCCACTGCCCCTACACATAGATCTTTTTTTTCCTTTTTGGTCAGTACAAATGTAAAAATTTAGAACACATTTACAAAAAACAAATAAACAAACAAACAAAACCCTTCAGGAATCAGACACATCAGACTTTGGTTGTAGTAGTTTTATAGCTGTCCTTGATTTAGGTGTGATCTCTAGTGTAAATTCTTTGCTTTGTCCTGGACGAGGACTGCAAATTTGTAAGCATTTAGACTTTTTATAATTTTTTTTGCTTAAATCTCTTCACTTCAATGTCATTACAGCACTGCTATTAACATTTCTATCCTGGTTGGTGGTCCATCACAGTACAGTGTTAGAAACGTCCAGGTTGTTAGTGTCCAGTCGAATGAATTGTTGGTAAATGGGTCCAGTTTATCTCACATAAGTCCATCTGATCTATGGATGTTCTTCCAAAGGGTCAGCCAGATGGTCCATAGGTGCGACAGCCCCAAGCTCTGGCTGTTTCAGCCTCTTTATTGTGTTTTTAAGCGCCTGCCTTTTATTGCAGAACCAGACGCGCACCACCTCACGGTCGTAGTTCAGTTTCTCAGCAATCTCGGTCATTTCCTGGCCCGAGGGGTGTGTGTTCTTCTCGAAGTGGCTGTTAAGGATCTCCAGGGCCTGTGGCGTGAAAGAGGTCCGGCGCTTGCGCTTTTTCGATGGCTCACTGCCGATAAACTCGGTCAGGTTCTGCATGCCCGAGCGATGGCGGGCTTCTGCCTCAGCCATCCAGCGCTCCAGCACAGGCTTAATCTTCTGGGCGCTTTTTGGCGTGATGTCCAACTTCTCAAACCTGGCAGGATATAAAAGGCCAGGGTTCAGTTTGCCTGTCAGACTGCTAGCTATAGTGCTCTCTTGGGCTTCCTGTGGTAGGAAAAAGTGGCTTCTCAGGATGGTGTGTCTGGGGGAGAATTGAGAGAGAACAAGCTTACTTCGGCTGCCCCGACTGGGCGAACGGGGTTTGCTGCCTGACCCAGTTTCTCAAGAAGGGTCTCCTGGTCCAAGCTGCCAATGAGACAGAGAGTTTCTCTTATGTCACTTTCTTGTTGCATCAGCGCTTGTATGCTGAGAAATCTACTTACACTAGGGCATGTGTTTGTAACACAGCCTTCTTTCTGTGCTAGTTCACTTTGTAACTCTCTGTGCTCAGTTCGCAGTGATGGACTGAGGAGACACTTCCACAGACTGAAAAAATAATAATAATCAGATGCTCCAAAATTATTCAGTACCTAACTGCTATATTTAAACAATTTAAGTGGGTTTAAACTCTGATGTTTAACTCAAATGCACAATGATTTAAACATAACACACTGAAGTATATAACCTCATTTAATATTCCCTCTTTTCCTAAGCAACAAAATGTGCATTTACAAGTAAAAACATTATGTATTCACATTTATGGCTTAAATTATTGACTATATTGCACTATTTTAATACACAAATTCTCTTCATCTCCAAATAAGTCTGGCATCCAGTAAATGTTTAATATTAATACATTTTCATCCCCCAGTTTTGTATATGCTTGCAAATACACTTTGTTAGACTTTGGAAAATTGAATATTTTATTATTGCTATTATTATTATTATTATTATTATTATTATTATTATTATTATTATTATTATTATTATTATGCATGTGTGTATGCCTGGTCCCCTGTGATGGGTTTATTCCACACAGTGTTCAAGAGGCTCCAAATCCACTGCAACCCTGACAAGGATTAAGCAGTTACTGATGATGTATGAATGATGATGATGATGATGATGATGATGATGATGATGATGATGATGATGATGATGATGATGATGATGATGATAATGATATTATTATTAAAAATTTCTGTGAATGTTATCGAACTTTTCATCCATCCATCCATCCATCTTCAACCGCTTACTCCTTTTCAGGGTCGCAGGGAACCTGGAGCCTATCCCAGGGAGCATCGTGCACAAGGCGGGGTACACCCTGGACAGGGTACCAGTCCATTGCAGGGCATATTGAACTTTTAAAAAAATATATTATACATATTTATACTATAGTGCACTACAGTATGTTTATTTTAATGAAAGAATATCAGTATATTTCACCCCAAGCCAGCACTAACTATATATTATAAATTAGCAATATAATATGCAATAAAATTGCTATATAAAAATATTTGTGGACTATAGATAAATCCCCTACACAGATGTGTGGATCTGCTTTGACAACAGGTGTGTGTAAATACTTAATACATGTCACCGGGACTAAAGCCATCTTTTTATTTCAGTTCTTTTAATTCTCAGATCTCAGGTTTTGGTAACACTGTTCATTAAGGTTCCCTTAATAAAATATCAAAGTTTAAATGTTAACATAAATACACCTGCATTGATTAGTATGAATTTATAGTACGTTCCTGAACGTTGTTGAATTCCGGTTATTACTAACATGTTAATTAAGGTGTAGGTTCATACTGTGGATTTAATTTTACTCTCTGATTGTGAGAATATTGGTTAAAGCAGATTCTTATTTGCTTTATTGTTGTTTTTTTTATATTGTTACTTTGTTAATTGTATGCATGTATGCATGCTAAAGTTCACGGTTTGTTCATGTTAACTAATGTGTTAATTAATGAACCTTAATGTAAAATGTTACAAATATTTCTATTTATTTATCATGTTTATTAAGAAATTGAGCAGAGCATATCAGATCATATTGGGTGAAATAAGTTTCTTTCAATTTAGCAAAATTTTTAATGTCAACAGAAAGGAAAAATTAACAAAACCTCTTTTAGAGACATTTCACAGGCAGAGCCACTCTAATATTAGTGTGTGTTTGAGTGTGTACAATAGTGTATGAGGGTGCTCACTAAGCAGCTTACACCTGTCAGACAGGCCAAGAAAAGCCTAGCAGAGGGAGAAGAGAGAAGAGTCCCAGGCTCCTACAAGGATGGCTTTGATGGAATCTTAACTGGCAGTTGAGGAGAAGCCCGGAGCAGGGGCAAAGGCCTCTGCTCTCAGGACCCCAAATGCAGCAAGACACATTTTTTTTTCCTTAACGCAAGGATGAGTGACGGCCCTATGTGAACAATGGACAGATGAGTTAACAAAAGCCAGAGATTTGGCATAGTGGAGTCTTATTTATTCATTTATGAACATATTAGCATTTTGTCTTTTGCATGAATCTGTGGCCATTTGTTGTTCTTATGATGAGAATAGTGTCATATTACAAGCCACATTATAATAGAACTGGAAATAAGCGGGGAAATGGCCCATTGGCCTAAAAAAGTCCAAACTACCAACACATAAACCAAGAGATTATGATTTTTTAAATAAATATTTTTAAATGTAAAGTTTAATTGACCTTTTTATAACTATATAGCTATATACTGTATATGTATCTTTGTAAATAAGTGTATGAGTGCTAAAATACAAGATGCACATGAGAGACAGTCTTCCAAGGATTGTACTGAATGGGATAAAATGTAATTCTCTTATGTATACACATCAATGTTAAACACTGTTTCTGCCTAATTTGTTTAGCAAATTATAACCAGAAGCTAGTACATGAATCATTCATGTTAGCTGGTGTTTTAGTGTGGGTTAATGTTGTACAATCATGTGACTTAAACGTCTTAAAGCGATTCCCATCTTGAAATTATGCAGTGACCATTTTGGAAGTGTTCATGCGCATCGTTGCATCCTAAGTAGGATTTGTGCAGCAGATGGTTGTGAATCGTTGCATGTAAGAGAAAGAGAATTTGATTACAGAATATCGAATTCATGCTTTCTACCAATTGATACAAGTGAATTAGTAAATGTTATCCATATAGAAATCTACACCATGCTAATATTTGTATCATTAGTGGAGTGTTAAATGGACACTAAAATTCATTTGAAGGTCTTCAATAGATTCACCAATCTATGAGCTTTTCGATTCATTAGCTTTGATCATGACTGACCACATCCCTTATGTGACTGTTGGGGAAAACAGTAAAGAATGTTTTTCCCGAGTGTAAGCTCTGAGAGATCAGACAACATGGAGACATCTGTCAAGCTGAGTTTGACTGAGCACAGACTATAAGAGCCTCAAGAGCCTACACAGAAAAAACAACAACAACCTCATCCTTATCCTCCTTATCTTTGTTGATGTTAACCAAAGGAAAGCATGTGATGTCTGCTGTTAAACTCCACGACATAGATCAGTCTGTCATGTCCAATGTCATACAAATAAACGAGTAATTAAATAAATAAATAAAAACTCCTGTCTCCTCTCTAAAGAACCTAGATGAAAGAACATGGAGTAAAAGCTTCACACCATCCATTTATTTGGCAACGTAACGGCTTTTAATGTATGTTTCCTAAATATCTGAATTATGTATTTGGGAAATATAAATATTTCATGCAGAATTTCTGAGACTTTAAACATTAGTTTGAAGCTTTATAATTCCCCGCCAACTTGCCCCTCAGTTCTGTCACACTGTTTCAGGTTTTATTCGCGTTTGATGTTGATGGGATGAAATGTTAAAAATTGCATGACATCGCAGTGACATATAAACAGAAGCAGCTCATCATCATGCCCTAAGATTTCAGCAAAGCTCATCTTAAAAAGAGAAAACTATTTAAGTTAAAATCTGCCACAAAAAATTTAATGTGTGAGAGCATCTGAGCCCAAACACATGAATTTATCATTTTATCATGTGTAAGGTCTTTATATCAAGCATTTAGATTTCATATGTATATGTGATGGACATTTGTTATTATGACCAGCTGTTTCCCACAACAAAACACCGGCCCATGGGTAAGACTATCCCAACTCATATGATTAATTTATGCCAACATGAGACATAATGTCTGATAAAGGAGTACAAATAAATTAAATGGGAATAATGGATTTAAAAGGCTTCAAATGTGATTTATATGGCTCTTTGCTGAATATTTTGTCAGTAGTTTTTATGGGACTAAGAACATTAATAGCCTAGTTCTGTCACATTCTCTTTAGCTAAATCCACGAGGAACACACGTAGACCTTAGTAATTATTAACTGCTGTAAGTGCTTCTTGTAATACTGCTAATATATTTTGCATACACTCAGTAACTTAACTCTCATATATACACAGGATAGAGCAAAGAAATCTTAGGATCTTACATTTATTTCAATATGAATACAGGCCTGCATTCTTAATCAGAGCATGGACTAGGTATGAACTCTTATTTTATGGCTATTGTGGAGAGTTTATTTATAGTAGCACATATAGTATTTTCAGATATATTGATTTTCCTGGTTATTTGATAACTGTCAGTATTTTAATTTTATTTTATTTATTCATTGTAATTTAATTATATATACAGTATTCAGAATGATTGAGGAGGATAAAAATGTTCAATGTTAATTACTGTTCATTAATAATGTTAAATAGTCAAATCTCTCAGCTACCAATAAAATGAAGAATGTTTATAAAATCTTATTTATGACCAAAATTCACATTCCCCCCCTCAAATGTACAATTCACATTTTTTCACAGCCTTTCATTTTTCCAAAAAATAGTTATATTCATTCTTATATATACCATCTCATACAAGCTAATGATAGGTTTACCAATGATGTACTTGGTAAGTGGCTTCTATTCATCCATCCATTTTCTGTACCACTTATCCTACACAGGGTCATACTGGAGTCTATCCCAGGGGACTCAAGGCACAGGGCGTGGGACACTATTTATTTACATAGTGTAATATTTACATCACAGCCCGTCACAGGGCACAATTGCACACATGTTCACACACTATGGACAATTTAAAGATGCCAATCAGCCTACAGCGCATGTCTTTTGACTGGGGGAGGAAACCTGGAGATCTCTGAAGCGCGGGGAGAACATGCAAACTCCACTTGATAAGTGGCTTATGTTTCACAAAAACAGCAGTGTTTTAATCTATTTTTTCTTTAGGAATTTATCACTGCCTCATATCACTATGAGGCAAGTGATAAAAAAGTGATAAAAGCGCTATCAAAAGTAAGACAGCACCAGTGACTACGTCAGTAAACATGCTACTGTATTATATGTAAAAAAAAAATGGTAAATGTGCACTTATATAGCGCTTTTATCCAAAGCGCTTTACACTGTGTCTCATTCACCCACACACACACACACCCCAATGGTAGCAGAGGTGCCATGCAAGGCGCTAGCTTGCTATCAGGAGTAACTTGGGGTTCAGTGCCTTGCCCAAGGACACTTCGGCATGTGGAGTCACCTGGACCGGGAATCGGACCAACCCTACGATTACTGGACAACCCACTCTACCAACTGCCCTGTATGTAGCCAGAGCATCATCATAACCTATACATCAGATTTAGAGATAATAATGCTGCTCTGCTTTTTTTAATGATTGCATTAGGCTGTGCAAATTAATCGGCATAGAAGTTTTTACGTTATGGTTGTATAGGGTATATGGTTGTATTTTCAGGGTTTGTTTTTTTTGGTGTTGATATAATAGTAAAGTAACTTTCATGTGTCTCAACTTACACTGAGACAGGAATACACCCAAATTATATATATCAAATGCTAACTTATTGGATCATACTGTGCTTTACTAAGATGCTTTTGTAGGTGTTGATAGCTAAACTAGTTTTGCAACTTGTAATTTTGTGCAGCACATGGCCCTGCTTACCTGCAGATGGCGGATTGGCTGTAGGCAGGCCCCTCCGTGGCGCTGAGAGCCTGACCCACCTGCGTTTGCGTCAGACCCAGAGACAGACGACGGATTTTAAATGCTTTGGCAAATTCTCGGATCTCCTCTAGATTCACACCATCCACTTCACTTGGAGCAGTTTGAGGGTCTGAGAAGCATATAAAAAGGAGCAATGATAAATATAAAAACATAGAACCTTGAAATGAGATATTTTGTTTAATTATCCTATTCAGTGATAAGAAAAAAAAGCATTCTGAAATAATGTGGTCATGAGGGATTTAAAGGGGCACACCTCAAAAAAATGTATTTTTATCATGATACTGAAATTTGTAACTGTATACTGTACATATAATTATCTATCAGAAGGTAATTGATATATACAATGCTAAATTAAAAACTTTAGCATGCAAGCATCAAATATGTGAGCCTCTCATCTCGCTAATCTGCAAAATAGAGATTTGAAAAATCCCCTTGTTCATTTGAAATTCCTCCCTCATCCTAAATTAACTGGACAATGCATTAAATTGCACTGCTTTCCAGAACGCAAGTTAATATTTCCTGGATAAAAGAAATCGTTTACACTTTGTTCGTAACAGTTTGCAAGTCAATAAAATATGTTTTGTGTTGTATGTCACTGTAGTCCTACTTAGCATTCCACTTACGTAGAGGAAAAAGTTTGGCAGATTAAATTATTCATGTTGGTCATTATCAATGAATTATTAAAGAATCCTCCAGGCATATTGAAGGTAAAAACCTACTGAACCGACCCCTTGTCATTCCTCATAAGTAAATGTGATCTTCAAACATGGAGCAGTACTCGCCTCTGCTCTGGCCCTGTATTGTTTAATGGTCGAGATGAACATGAAGATAAATGACTTACATTTAGCAAGACATACTGAGTTACAATCAAACACATTTAAAGGTAAACCCAAGCAGTTCCTTTAAGATATGACTGAATGGCTGTCCTTTAGCTTAAAAATAACAGACAGCACCAAGACGCAATTTCATGTTGTCTTTGCTGCTTCTCCATTCTTTGAGTGAGACAGATGCTGTGAAAGTAGAGCTATTAGGCTAACTAAGAAAATATTGATAGTTTGACCTTCTGCCTGGTGCAATGCATGCCACCTATCAGCTTATTATTTTTAGTTATGTTGTGTGGGATATTAAGGTTTATTTAGGTTTATTAATGTTTATTCAGGACAGGTGACTTGTGTTCCATATAGTTCTGAGAAGTGCAGGTTTTTCTGAACTGAAATCTGTTTCTATTCTTGTACATATTGCAGGCAGAATTAAAGTTATAACATTTTAAAACATGTTGACCTCCAAAAGTGGAGTAAATTTACATTCAAAGGAATTTCCAAATACAGAATCAGCACAGACATTTTGACACCCTGTATCTGAATAAAGTTGAATTGATTAGGCTTATGTGTGTTTGGCTACAATATCACCCAACAATTTATTTTTAACTTAAATCCAAGGTTGAATTAAATCCAGAATTGCATGCAACTGAGACACATGTCTGTTAAAGTCAAATGTTACCATATGTTTCCAACTCAAGTCTGTGGTTATGTCTCAATAAGTCTCGATAACAACTTTCAATTTCAGTATTAACTACTCAGTTAGCTAAATGTAAAAACAGAAGGATCACTATTGGAAATATAGTGCATTACATATGCTGGAAATGTCTATTAAATACCATCCATCCATCCATCCTCAACCGCTTTTCAGGGTCATGGGAAACCTGGAGCCTATCCCAGGAGACATCGGGCACACAAGGCAGGGTACACCCTGGACAGGGTGCCAGTCCATCGCAGGGCACAATCACATACACACTCATTCATACACTGCGAACACTTTAGACACAACAATCACACACAGGGAGAACATGCAAACTCCGCACATGGCCCTGGCGGGAATCGAACCCAGGACCCTGGAGGTGTGAGGCGATCCACCATGCACCCCGTCTATTAAATACCATATGACATTACACAACTTTTTTTTATTGTGAAGTGTAGCAACAAATATAGTACCTTCTGAATGTACTGGAACAACAAAGTCAGTTGTTTTGTTTTTGCAATACACTAAATACAAATTGATTGTTTACTCAATTAATAACTCTGACTGTCAACTTTTGGTTTGGTCCCTGGGTTTCACCTGTGACATCACCTGCATTTGTTGTTAAAAATGATAAACCAACATGAAGACCAGAGAGCTGTCTATGGGAGATAATTAAACCATTTTGAAGCTGAGAAAAGAGGGAAAATTTATCAGAGCCATTGCTCTGGATTGCTTTCAGGAATGTCCTGAAAAGGAAAGGAAATCAATGGTATACTGAGTAACCAAACATGGAATAGATCAGCCAAGAAAATCAACACCAGCTGATAACAGAAACATTGTGAGAGCTGTGAAAAAACACACAGGGCAGGGGTGAAGGTATCACAATCCACCGTTCGAAGAAGACTTCAAGAGCAGAAATATAGAGCCCACACCACAAGATGCAAACCACTCAACAGCAGTAAGAATTAGAAGCCAGATTGGAATTCACAAAGAAATACAGAGATGAGCCGCAAAAGTTCTGGAACCAACATTAACCTCTACCAAAGTGATGGAAAGGCCAAAATATGGAGAAAGTAAGGATCTGCTCATGATCCAAAACGTACAAGCTCATTGTTCAAGCATGATGTCGTGGCTTGGGCTTGCATGACTGCTTCTGGAATGGACTCACTAATCTTTATTGATGTGGAATTCAAAAGATTACAGGAACATTTGGTCTGCTAATTTACAGAGAAATGCATCCAATCTATTTGGGAGGAACTTCATCGTGCTGCAAGACAATGACCAAAATCACACTGCCAACACAACAAAGGACTTTATCAGGGGGGAAAAGTGGAAGGATTTAGACCGGCCAAGTCTCGCAGATGCCTTTGAAACCAGACCTTTACCACATTAAGCATGCATTTTACCTCCTGAAGAGGAGACTGAAGGAATAAAACCCTCAAAACAGACAGACTCAAAACAGACTTAAACAGGCGGAGGTAAAATCCTGGAAAAGCATCACAAAAAAAGCATGCAACAGTTGATGCAACAGGTGATGTCAGTGGGTCGCTGGCTTGATGCAGTTATTCTAAACAAGAGATAAGCAACCAAATAGTAAATGTTATTTACTTTAGGATGGTCTGTTCCAATACTTTGCTCACCTAAGAACTGGGTGGTCTGTCACCAAAGGTGCAATGTTCAAAGCTGTTTAACACATCTAAAAACATATTTAAAAAAATCCAGAAATGAAAGTTGAAATTCTGATTTATTGTCTCATTTTCATATTTTGCTCTCAAAATAATGTTTTCAGTATAGCGAAAACAAAATAATTGTCCTTGCTGTTTCAAAACGAATATAAATATTATAATACCATGAATCCAGATAAATACTGGAGATATTGACATACTGTTCATATTCTTTAGAGAGAACTGAAAATATAAAGCCTTCATTCATTCAGTCCTATCATAGCAAACATTCAGTTTTTTGTAGCTCTGGGTCACTGATTTTTCTTATTTTCAACCTATGTTCTCCAGATTTGTGCCAGACAAGGATGCTGTGACAAATACAGTGTGGCATAGAAAGCTGCACCATGGCAGCAAATTGATGAAATGAATAGAGAATGCCAGAGGTACATACATTTTGACACAGAAGAAGGGGGGGAAAGAAATATGAAACAGACCATTGGCTGTGTTTGCAACAAGTCGATCAATGGCAACTTCCCTTTTATTGAATTCAAAACTCCATCGCAGATGCCTTTGAAACAGGTTTAAGGCAATTGCCTGTGACAAATGAGAATTTATCTAAGTAAAGCAGTTTTTTAAAGAGACGCTGGGTCTGTGACAGGCAGCAGGGAGTGATTTATATGTGGTGGCTAAGCAACTCCGCACACAAGCCTCTGTTTATGACACATACACTTTTTAATGCACACGGTCACAAAGAAAAGTGCACAAAAACAATCCAAATACTGTTCGGCTCCAGACAAAGACAGGAATAAATATCAGTACAATGTTTGGCCATGTAGATGGCAGACCTTGATACACAGTGGATAAAAACAGAGTTTCAGAGCTCTCTGAGTTCTTTGTATTCTGTTTTTATATTATTATTATTTGTATTCAGACTTTTATTGGTGTATTTGAGCACCACAACCTCTGTTTGCGTTACAATATTCAAAATATTATTTCGTTTTAAGCCTTCAAATGCATACAGAGCTAAGCCTGTTATAATCACCATTTCACCAACCCGTAATTTTATCCGAGATTTCACACAAGATCTCTCTCTGTATGTGTGTGTGTGTGCGCACACTCATGTACTGTATGTGAAAGGGTGAGATGTTTGTACTCACTGCTAACCAGCTGCCCCACACTGAGTGCTGAAGATGAGGATGAAGATGTTGAGGAGGATGAAGATGCTTGGCGGAGAGGACTCTGGTTGTGGGGCATTCGCAGCAGGCCTGGCTGAGACACGGGGGGAGGCGGCTGGGCCTGGGCAGCCTGGGATAGCTACAGAGACACACACATATGCAAACAAATGCACATAGGAACTGTAAGTAAAAGAGACAGTGGAAATTGTATGAGAGTGTACCAGTGTGTATGGTTACGTTAAAGATGTAGATAAGAAAGACCAGGAATAACTGAGATGCCAGTTTTAGAGTTTGTCACTCTCATCTCTCATACACACAATGTAATAAAAATAGAATCAAAATACCATGCCTTTGCTCAAACATGTGTGTTAAGAAAAAAATAATTTATCAGCCACTTTAATGTCATTCATGGTCATTCATGCAATTATCCAATCATGTGGCAGCCGTGAAATGCATAAAATCACGGAGATACAGGTCAATTTTACATAGAAAAAAATATATACACAATATGGCCAAAAGTATGTGGGCATCTGACCATTGAACATCCTAATCCAAAACTCAGGGTATTAATATATAGTTGGTTCCCCCTTTGCTATGAAAATAACGTCTCAGGGAAAGCTTTCCACTAGATTTTGGAATGTGGCTGTGAAGATTTCTACACATTCACCCACAAAAGCATAAATGAGATCAGGCACTTTTGTCAAGCAAGGAGGCCTGAGATACAGTCAGCTTTTCAATTAATCATGAAGGTGTTAGTGGGGTTGAGGTTAGGGCTCTGTGCAGGCCACACAAGTTGTTCCACTCCAAGCCTAGCAAAGGATATATTTTGGGATCTCTCTTTTTGCACAGGTGAATTTTGTGAATTTTATACATGATTCATGTATTTTTGTCGGGCATGCAGTTTAATTTTTCAGATTGATCTGAATATGATGCCATGAATAACACATTTTCAACATGTGAACACATGTTTACTTGAATGCACAAATGCAATTTCAAATCATTACAAATTTTATTTTATATATACATTATATCTGCTCAAAAAAATAAAGGGAACACTTGGAGTCACATTGTGCTGTCTAAGTGTTCCCTTTATTTTTTTGAGCAGTATATATATATATATTTATATATTTAAAAAATAATAATAATAAAAAAAATTATATATATATATATATATATATATATATATATATATATATAAAAAAAATATAAAATATTTTATATATAAAAAAAAAAAAAAAATATATATAATATATATTTTTTTTTTTATAATTTTTTTTTTTTTTCCCTTTCCTAAAAAAATAAAAAAAAATAAAAAATAAAAGAGACGCTACACTTTTTAATTTTTTTTTTTTTTTCTTTTAAAAAAAAAAAAAAAAAAAATGGGGGGGGGGGGTGTGCTTGCTTTGTTTTTTTAAAACACCCACCCCCCCACTTTTGTAAAAAAAAAAACAAAAAACTACTGGGGGGGGCCAGGGTGTTGTTTGGAGGGGTTTCAAAAACATAAAACTGATATATTCATGTTATATACACAGTTGATTTGCTTTTACAAGATCAAGACAATGCAGCTCTTGGAGAAGAAAACGTAGGTTGGATTCTTTGTGCTAGTCCCTAGTGCTATTAATTATACTCTGCAGAGACAGTGTGTGTGTGTGTGTGCTAGTGTATGTTTGGATGTCAGAACAAGTGTTGCATATACTGTCAGAACTGTCGACAGCTGCTGGAGAATTATCCTGAATCTGTGGTGTTCGCACATAGCCAGTCATGTTTGACAGCCATAAATTATCTGGGACACAGAAATGGTTGGCGTTTTAGAGTGCACAAAACCATAAACATTATTACAAACACATTAGCGTGTTCGCACGAGTGATCAAACAGCCTATGAAAATGACACACAGCACCTCCCAGAGAAATGAGATTAACCTGGGTGCATTTTTCCACTGAGTGAACCTAAATCATGGGGTGGGATATGGACAAGCATTATTTGTCTGTAGTATATATCAGTAGTGTAGTGCAGACAAATGCCTCTGTGTGTGTGTGTGTGTGTGTGTGTGTGTGTGTGTGTGTGTGTGTGTGTGTGTGTGTGTGTGTGTGTGTGTGTGATAGTGTTAGTGTTAGTGTTAGTGATAGTGTCACACACTATGAGTAAGTAAATATGTACAAGGCACAAAAACACTCAATTATTTTTCACATAATTTAATACTTTTCTCTTGCACACACTCAAAGACGCACACACAAATCCACACAGACTGGCACACAGACCTGCCTGTCTCTTACTACACAGACACACATAAACCCAAAAAGGTTCTACTATTTATTATGAGCTAAGGAAAACTCTATCTG
The DNA here is from genome assembly GCA_012411365.1 of Ameiurus melas. Classification (NCBI taxonomy): domain Eukaryota; kingdom Metazoa; phylum Chordata; class Actinopteri; order Siluriformes; family Ictaluridae; genus Ameiurus; species Ameiurus melas. The sequence continues at coordinate 10,433,695 of CM022771.1, read as the reverse complement.
TCTCTCTCTTTCTGTAATCTAGTGCTGTCAGGAGCGTAACTGAGGCAAAGCACCAAAACAATAGCTTATTTTTATGTGCTATGAGCATTCTTAAGCATTTTTTCTTTTACATCTGTAATGCAAGAGGAAGGCAGAAACTTTTTCTTCAGTTTTAAATGTACGTCATAAACTTTAAATGCACTTCATGTTTTTTTTTAAAATCTATATAATATAAAGAGTGGCCTTCAAACTGGTTATATTCTTCAGATGGAACAGTGAAGGCATCAGGAGACATAAGAACACAAGACATGACTCACTTTCTCTATTAAACTGTGTGATTTTCTAATAGCACAAACAGTATGTCTATATAATGTGTATTGGTATGTTTTAAAAATCTCAGTACAGAGCATTTCAAAATGCTGTGATTAGATTAACTTATTGTGATTAACTTATTTCAGTTAGAAGGGGATGCTAGGGTGATTTTGTACACTCCTGACATGAAGGTCTAATATTAAACTTGTCTAAGATACCATAATTTTCTAAATGTGAAAAAAAAGTAAGAAAGATTTATAAAAAATGCATTGCATGTATGTTTGCTCTTAAAGACTCTGCCCAAGAGACAAGAATTTCCTTTCTTTAACTGACATTATTTAGTACATTAGTTACCATGAACAAACCAGGAACTTCAGCATTAATACCCCAGTAACATTAACATAACATGTAACTAGCAATTGTATTAATTGTTGTTGTTTTTTAAAAACAACCAAAATAAGCCAAATAATTGACATCTGCATTAACCAATGTTCATCCCATCACTGAGTAAAATTAATGACCAATACACCAATGAAACAAACAACTTATACAACATGATTAAAGTTGTTAAATGTTGTTAATTTACGGTAGTGACAGAGTAGTGATGTACTGTAGTGAGGTAGTGTAGTGATGTACTGTAGTGAGGTAGTGTAGTGATGTACTATGGTGACAAACTGCAGTAATGTACTGTAGTGAGGTAGTGTAGAGATGTACTGTAGTGACAAACTGCAGTAATTTACTGAAGTGACAGTGCAATATGATGTACTGTAGTGAGGAAGTGTAGTGATGTACTGTAGTGACAAACCAGTAATTTACTGTAGTGACAGTGTAATGTGATGTACTATAGTGAGGTAGTGTAGTGATATACTGTAGTGACAAACTGCAGTAATTTACTGAAGTGACAGTGCAATGTGATGTACTGTAGTGAGGTAGTGTAGTGATGTACTGTAGTGACAAACTGCAGTAATTTACTGTAGTGACAGTGTAATGATGTACTGTAGTGTGGTAGTGTAGAGATGTACTGTAGTGAGGTAGTGTAGTGATGTACTGTAGTGACAAACTGCAGTAATTTACTGTAGTGACAGTGTAATGTGATGTACTATAGTGAGGTAGTGTAGTGATATACTGTAGTGACAAACTGCAGTAATTTACTGAAGTGACAGAGCAATGTGATGTACTGTAGTGAGGTAGTGTAGTGATGTACTGTAGTGAGGTAGTGTAGTGACAAACTGCAGTAATTTACTGAAGTGAAAATGTAATGTGATGTACTGTAGTGACAAACTGCAGTAATTTACTGAAGTGACAGTGTAATGTGATGTACTGTGGTGAGGTAGTGTAGTGATGTACTGTAGTGACAAACTGCAGTAATTTACTGAAGTGACAATGTAATGTGATGTACTGTATTGAGGTAGTGTAATGATGTACTGTAGTGACAAACTGCAGTAATTTACTGAAGTGGCAGTGCAATGTGATGTACTGTAGTGAGGTAGTGTAGTGATGTACTGTAGTGAGGTAGTGTAGTGATGTACTGTAGTGACAAACTGCAGTAATTTACTGTAGTGACAGTGTAATGTGATGTACTATAGTGAGGTAGTGTAGTGATATACTGTAGTGACAAACTGCAGTAATTTACTGAAGTGACAGAGCAATGTGATGTACTGTAGTGGGGTAGTGTAGTGATGTACTGTAGTGAGGTAGTGTAGTGACAAACTGCAGTAATTTACTGAAGTGAAAATGTAATGTGATGTACTGTAGTGACAAACTGCAGTAATTTACTGAAGTGACAGTGTAATGTGATGTACTGTGGTGAGGTAGTGTAGTGATGTACTGTAGTGACAAACTGCAGTAATTTACTGAAGTGACAATGTAATGTGATGTACTGTATTGAGGTAGTGTAATGATGTACTGTAGTGACAAACTGCAGTAATTTACTGAAGTGGCAGTGCAATGTGATGTACTGTAGTGAGGTAGTGTAGTGATGTACTGTAGTGAGGTAGTGTAGTGATGTACTGTAGTGACAAACTGCAGTAATTTACTGAAGTGACAATGTAATGTGATGTACTGTAGTGAGGTAGTGTAGTGATGTACTGTAGTGACAAACTGCAGTAATTTACTGAAGTGATAGTGTAATGTGATGTACTGTAGTGAGGTAATGTAGTGATGTACTGTAGTGACAAACTGCAGTAATTTACTGAAGTGACAGTGCAATGTGATGTACTGTAGTGAGGTAGTGTAATGATGTACTGTAGTGACAAACTGCAGTAATTTACTGTAGTGACAGTGTAATGTGATGCACTGTAGTGAGGTAGTGTTGTGATGTACTGTAGTGAGGTAGTGCAGTGATGTACTGTAGTGACAAACTGCAGTAATTTACTGAAGTGACAGTGTAATGTGAGGTAGTGTAGTGATGTACTGTAGTGACAAACTGCAGTAATTTACTGTAGTGATAGTGTAATGTGATGTACTGTAGTGAGGTAGTGTAGTGATGTACTGTAGTGACAAACTGCAGTAATGTACTGAAGTGACAGTGTAATGTGATGTACTGTAGTGAGGTAGTGTAGTGATGTACTGTAGTGGCAAACTGCAGTAATTTACTGAAGTGACAGTGTAATGTGATGTACTGTAGTGAGGTAGTGTAGTGATGTACTGTAGTGACAAACTGCAGTAATTTACTGTTGTGACAGTGTAATGTGATGTATTGTGGTGAGATAGTGTAGTGATGTACTGTAGTGACAAACTGCAGTAATTTACTGTAGTGACAGTGTAATGTGATGTACTGTAGTGAGGTAATATAGTGATGTACTGTAGTGACAAACTGCAGTAATTTACTGAAGTGACAGTGCAATGTGATGTACTGTAGTGAGGTAGTGTAGTGATGTACTGTAGTGAGGTAGTGTAGTGATGTACTGTAGTGACAAACTGCAGTAATTTACTGTAGTGATAGTGTAATGTGATGTACTGTAGTGAGGTACTGTAGTGACAAACTGCAGTAATTTACTGAAGTGACAGTGCAATGTGATGTACTGTAGTGAGGTAGTGTAGTGATGTACTGTAGTGACAAACTGCAGTAATTTACTGAAGTGACAGTGTAATGTTATGTACTGTAGTGAGGTAGTGTTGTGATGTACTGTATTGACAAACTGCAGTAATTTACTGTAGAGACAGTGTAATGATGCACTGTAGTGAGCGAGTGTAGTGATCTACTGTAGTATAGTGTAGTGTAGTATAGGTAGTATAGTGATTTACTGTAGTGACAAACTGCAGTAATTTACTGAAGTGACAGTGTAATGTGAGGTAGTGTAGTGAGGTAGTGTAGTGATGTACTGTAGTGACAAACTGCAGTAATTTACTGAAGTGACAGTGTAATGTGATGTACTGTAGTGAGGTAGTGCAGTGATGTACTGTAGTGACAAACTACAGTAATTTACTGAAGTGACAGTGTAATGATGTACTGTAGTGAGGTAGTGTAGTGAAGTACTGTAGTGACAAACTGCAGTAATTTACTGAAGTGACAGTGTAGTGATGTACTGTAGTGAGGTAGCATAGTAATTTACTGTAGTAATGCACTGTAGTGACACTGTAGTATTTTACTGTAGTGACATAGTGTAGCAATGCACTGTAGTAATTTATTGTAGTGATGTACTGCAGTGATGTATTGTAGTAATTGACTGTAGTAATACAATAATTTACTGTAGTGATGTACTGCAGTGATGTATTGTAGCAACTGACTGTAGTAATACAGAAATGTACTGTAGTGATATACCGTATTTATGTACTGTTGTGACAAACTGTAGTAATTTACTCTAGTGATGTACAACTTTTGCTGCTGTGTGCAACAGTGTGTGATAATGCAGTATAGTGAATGTGCAACAGTGTGCAGTAAAGTAGTAAAATGCATATGCATCATTAGTGTGTAAGCAGCAGTCTGTGTGTGTGTGTGTGTGTGTGTGTAGGCAGCAGTGTGTAATAATGTAGTACAGTGTGTGTCACATTAGTGCTGACCTGCTGTCCAGTTTTGATTGGTGAAAGTGTGATTCCCTGTGTGTTGATGACAGGCAGGATCTGGTTTCCAATCACTGTAGCGATGATCTGGCCTTGTGCATTGGTCAGAAGTTGGGGAGTGATCGGCTGGACCTGGAGAGATGAAGTTCCACCCCCTGTTTGGTTGGAAGGTCCTGCAGAGTTTGGCATCAGTGGGATTGTACCAATTATCTGTAAATATAGGGGTGGACAAAGAAAAGTTCATAGTTTACTCAGAGACATATTCATTCACATCAGGTCAAATTAAATATGTAGCGGTGTCATTATTCATGCTGAAACACAATCCGATCTAACAGCAGTAAACATAAACAGTAAAATATAAAAGTCCATTATAAAGAACTGTTTTTATTATATCAATTATTAAAACAAATATATTTTTTGTCAAATTATTTTGTGCCAGCCTTTGTGAATTAATGACAAGTTGTTTCTTTGCATATTGCGTTAATGACCACATCTAGGTTTTTATTTCTCAAATTAAAAAAAAGTTGAGGTTGAGGTCTAGGTGAGGTCTGGAACAAGACTTTTTTTTACTTCAAAGGAAACTATAGAAGTCACCAAACAGCTGAAGAAGTTGCTGGAAGATTGGCCTTACACACACACACACACACACACACACACACACACACACACACACTGATGACATTTTTACGTCCTTGTATCAGAAACCTCAGATCATCAGGCTTGTTTTGCTTAGGACTGTCAGGTACGTCCCACATGATTATCCGTCAAAGTGGTTTGAGCATTGCTAAGGTCAAAGTGCTGTAGAAAATGTAGGCACATACACACAGCCTGTTTGCTGATTTCCACACACATAATACACACCTAGTAAAGGTCAGGATGTGAGTAGATTTGTGTTAACTGGTGCACACCACTGACTCATATCCATTATAAGACCAGATGAAATGTGTGTGTGTGTGTGTGTGTGTGTGAGAGAGAGTGTATGTATGTGTGTTTGTGCATGCGTGCGTGCTTGTGTGTGTGAGTCTGCCATAGACAGCTTGTGTCTATTCAGTGACTCTGTAATTTAGAAAGTGGTTGAAATACAGTTGTGGCACTTAAGGCATCCCTCACTCCACCACCAATGCTACACCACACACACGCACACACACTCACTCACACACACACACACACACACACAGACACACACACTTCTAACTCCGTGGATCTTGTACTCTCACCCCCAAAACACTCTACTGCCTGCTTGTTTTCTCTCCTTCATCCGGTTTTCATTTCTTCTAGTCCCTTTCCTTTCTTTATTCATTTCTCTATTTTCAAAACACCAAAAGCTGTGACATAATCTTTGTCCATCTGAAAATTTTTGACTCACTTCATGTGCATAGACCGCAATGAGACTGGAAGTCAAATAATATCATTACTTTCAAAGGCTTCAAAAGTATGAATACCTTTATTATCAGTGTATAAGTACAATAAGATTCAGTGTGCAGTGTCTCACAAAAAAGAAAAAACTATGGGTAACACATTATATTTACATTTACACTGGACACTGACTGATAGACAGACTGATAGCAGACTCTGACTGATAGTGCCGCAATTTGTCTCATGCGCTGCTCAGCACAGCATATTTTCCAGCAATGTTGATTTCACTATCATCACTATTCTGTACTCCTTGACATTCCATTTGCACTACTGCATGCTGTACTGCTCACCTGCATGCTCGGTACCACTACTGCATACAGTGGTGTGAAAAAGTGTTTGCCCCCTTCCTCATTTCCTGTTCCTTTGCATGTTTGTCACACTTAAGTGTTTCGGAACATCAAACCAATTTAAACAATAGTCAAGGACAACACAAGTAAACACAAAATGCAATTTGTAAATGAAGGTGTTTATTATTAAAGGTGAAAAAATCCAAACCATCATGGCCCTGTGTGAAAAAGTGATTGCCCCTAAAACTAATAACTGGTTGGGCCACCCTTAGCAGCAAAAACTGCAACCAAGCGTTTGTGATAACGTGCAATGAGGCTTTTACAGCGTCCTGGAGGAACTTTGGGCCACTCATCTTTGCAGAATTGTCCTAATTCAGTTACATTAGAGGTTTTTCGAGCATGAACGGCGTTTTTAAGGTCATACCACAACATCTCAATAGGATTCAGGTCAGGACTTTGGCTAGGCCACTCCAAAGTCTTCATTTTGTTTTTCTTCAGCCATTCGGTGGTGGACTTGCTGGTGTGTTTAGGATCATTGTCCTGCTGCAGAACCCAAGTTCGTTTCAGCTTGAGTACATGAACAGATGGTCGGACATTCTCCTTCAGGATCTCTTGGTAGACAGCAGAATTCATAGTTCCTTTTATCGCGCAAGTCTTCCAGGTCCTGAAGCAGCAAAACAGCCCCAGACCATCACACTACCACCACCATATTTTACTGTTGGTATAATGTTCTTTTTATGAAATGCAGTGTTCCTTCTACGCCAGATATACTTGGACACACACCTTCCAAAGAGTTCCACTTTTGTCTCATCGGTCCACAGAATGTTGTCCCAAAAGTCTTGGGGATCATCAAGATGTGTTGTGGAGAAATTGAGACGAGCTTTGATGTTCTTTTTGCTCAGCAGTGGTTTTCTCCTTGGAACTCTGCCATGCAGGCCATTTTTGCCCAGTCTTTTCCTGATGGTGGAGGCATGAACGCTGACCTTAAGGCAAGTGAGGCCTGCAGTTCTTTGGACGTTGTTGTGGGGTCTTTTGTGACCTCTTGGATGAGTCGTCGCTGCACTCTTGGGGTAATTTTGCGCGGCCGGCAACTCCTGGGAAAGTTCACCACTGTTCCATGTCTTCGCCATTTGTGGATAATGGCTCTCACTGTGGTTCGCTGGATTCCCAAAGCTTTGGAAATGGCTTTATAACCCTTTCCAGACTGATAGATCTCAATTACTTTCTTTCTCAATTGTTCCTGAATTTCTTTGGGTCTCGGCATGATGTGTAGAATTTAAGGATCTTCTGGTGGACCTTACTGTGTCAAACAGCTCCTATTTAAGTGATGCCTTGATTGTGAACAGGTGTGGCAATAATCAGGCCTGGGTGTGGCTAGAGAAATTGAACTCAGGTGTGGACATCCACAGTTATAGTATGTTTTAACAAGGGGGGCAATCACTTTTTCACACAGGGCCATGATGGTTTGGATTTTTTTTCACCTTTAATAATAAACACCTTCATTTACAAATTGCATTTTGTGTTTACTTGTGTTGTCCTTGACTATTGTTTAAATTGGTTTGATGTTCCGAAACACTTAAGTGTGACAAACATGCAAAGGAACAGGAAACGAGGAAGGGGGCAAACACTTTTTCACACCACTGTATGTGTATATGGGTGCTATGTATTTTGAATTTGTGAATACTATACATGTGTTTGTTGTGTATCTTGCAATCGGTATACTTGTATTTTATACTGAACATCTGTGGAGAATGCACCCAAGATGTTCATCACCTGTACACTTGTGGTTATGATGAAGTGACAATAAAGTGATTTGATATTAAGGGTCACATACAATTGCAGAAACCGAATTATTAAGGAGAAGCAAAAAACACGTATAAATATTGTGGGGGAAATAAGAATTGAGCACCGAAAAAAAAATTCAGTAAATATATTTCCACTCAGGCTATTCACATGAAATTTCTCAATTCAAGAAATCCGCAAAAAAAAAAAACAACAACATTAAAGTCCATAAATAAAGTTATGTGTAATAAAGTGGAATGACACAGGAAAAAAGTATTGAACATGCTAAGAAAAAGCAGTTCTCCAATGAAAGGTAAGGCAAGGAATCAGCTGAAATCTGAAGTAGTTATAAAGTAATTATACCTCCTATCTGTGCAAATTAATATCAGCTGGGTTAGTAACTTGATGGTCTATAAAAAGGCTTTTTGTTACCAAGGTGTCACACAAGAAACATCTCATGATGGATAAAAGCAAAGAGCTCTACCAAGACCTTCGCAACCTTATTGTTGCAAAACATATTGATGGAATCCAATACAGATGCATTTCAAAACTTCTGAATCTTTCAGTAAGCACCATTGGGGCCATTATCCGCAAGTGGAAGCAACATCACTATCATTATCATCACTACCATTATCAACTGACCACGCACAGGATTTCTGACCAGGGAGTCATAAGAATAGTCAGAAGAGTAGCCCAAGAAACACTCGGAAAGAGCTCCAGAAACACTCGGAGGCAGCAGGAACCATCGTCACAGAGAAAACAATAGGCAATGCACTCCACTGCAATGGCCTCTATGCACGCTCATCCTTCAATTCTCCATTACTAAAGAAAAGGTATGTCAAAGCTTGTTTAAAGTTTGCTACAACTCATTTGGACAAGCCTAAGAAATACTGGGAGAGTGTAGTCTGGTCAGACGAGAGCAAAATTGAACTTTTTTGTTGTCATACAACACACCATGTTTGGAGAAGAAATGACACTGCACATCACTCTAAAAACACACTAGCAACAGTGAAGTTTGGAGGTGGAAGCATCATGGTGTGGGGCTGTTTTTCATCACATGATACAGACTTCATATAATTGAAGAAATGATGAATGGAGCCCTTTACCGGGAGATTCTTGAGAAGAATCTGCTGCCATCCACCAGGATGATGAAGATAAGACGTGGGTGGACCTTCCGGCAGGACAATGATCCAAAGCATACAGCAAAGGAAACTCTCAATTGGTTTCAGAGAAAAAAATTAAGGTGTTATATCACTTGTCAATCAACGAATTTGAAGTCAATTGAACAAGATTTAAAGACAATATGTTTAGAAGAATGGGCCAAAATCACACCTGAATACTGCAGCCGATTAATTTCTTCATACAGGAAGCGTCTTGAAGCCATTGGAAATATATTTACTGAAAAAAATGTTGACGCGTTCAATACTTATTTCTGCCACTGTATAAAGTAAGGACATGAGAAAACAAAATAAAAAACTAATAAGCTGAGATTTCTGCCTAATAACTGCTGTTTACACTGTGCACAATTATTAGTTGTAAATAAATAGATCATATCTGACCCCTTATATTGAAGTTATTTGTTATTTCCCATTTTTCTGAAAGTTGCATGATTTTGTGCAATCAATCTGCAGTTCAGAAGTTATGTTAAAATAAAAAATGTGACAAAGCCCAAGGACTCTAGTATTCAGTTCAGTTTATTAAATCTAGAAACATGAAAATGATTCATAGGACTTTTTACAATAATAACAAAATTACATTCATTTTAAGCTTATGGATATGGGTCTGCTTTTTATATCTTGATGAACACATGTCCACACAATTATAAGAATACCTGAAAGTTTCCAAAGTGTTGGGGACATTTGGCTGGTACCTATGTGGAAAACTGACTTAAATGGTAAATGGCGCACTTATACAGCGCTTTTATCCAAAGCGCTTTACACTGTGTCTCATTCACATACACACACACACACACACCAATGGTAGCAGAGCTGCCATGCAAGGCCATTGGCAACAAGTCAGGGTTCAGAGTCTTGCTCAAGGACACTTCGGTATGTGGAGTAATGTGGGCCGGGAATCGAACCGCCAAACCTACGATTAGTGGACAACCCGCTCTACCACCTGAGCCACAGCCGCCCCACTTATAGGGAAATAATTTTATTTATTTATTCATTAATTTTTTTAATTTATTGAAAAAAGTAAGAGCCAAAATTGTCTTTTTGATTACTGAATTTAATGCCTTGGATAGTGTGTGTGTGTGTGTGTGTGTGTGTGTGTGTGTGTGTGCATGAGTGTTACTTAAACTAAATTAAACTAAATATTGTTAGATTGCTCTACCCTGTTACTCCTGTACATAATTAAATTAATTCATATGTTGCCATTTTAATGCCATTCCTTACTTGTGATGTAAAGAGTGCAATATATTTGGTTGTGTGCGTGTGTGTGTGTGTGTCTCTGATTTTCTACCGAGAGTGTGTGCATAATGTCCGATAACTAATTTACCTTTGGACTCCTTAAATCACACTGGAAACCCTGTAAACCACGTAGAAACTAGGAGCAATACTTCAATACTACTCTGTGCTGTACTCGTCCACTCATCCCCCCTCTGCTTCATCCCGCTCTCAGTGACATAATAGCGACAGAGTGGAATGCCAGTGATCTGTAATTCATCCTCTCCACGGCTCATTTGCCTGCGTTGCTTCGCATTACTCGAAAGATAATTTATCTCTCTCTCCCTGTCCCTCTTTATCTTGTGCACTCCTGTGCTCCTGCTCTTTATCCCTTCCTCAGCACTCGCTCCTGCCATTTAGCATATTTCATTGTGCTGGGTGACGATGCTAGTGTCTCAGGAGCTGCTCTGCTCAATTATTCATCTTCATTGGGCTAAATGGTTTTACTATTTGTATGAGCAGCGAGGCGATGACAGCGTGCTCGCACATGCACAGGACGGCACAGAGCCATTCACTCGTCTCTCGTCTTTCAACTACAGACCATTTTTCACATTAAATATCATTCAATGCTATGTAGGATGGATTGAAATATGCAACAAAGAAATATTTAACAAAGAACGCCCTTGGTTTCTCCCCTCGGTTATAAAACACTCAAAATCATTTATTTGTGTAAGGAATAAAACATAATAAGGTATGCTGTCATAGGAAATTGATCAATGACTGGGTGGTGTGATGTGGCCTGAAATAATCTGAAGTTATTGACACCAACCAAGTCTTTTATTCCTCTTTTACTACACCAGATTAAAAACGCTAACTATTTTATTTACATCATAATCATATATTTCCATACTTCTACATTTATTTTACATAATATATATTTTTTAATTGTTGAGAGCACCTGGTTTAAGAGATAAAAAGATAAAATTACATTCTTAAGTCAACAACCATGTTCTCTCTGCCTTTCAACTCTGCTTTCTTTATCCTTTATCTTTTCTTTTTCTTTTTTAATGGAACCTATCGCTCTTTCTCCATCTCTCTGTTCTTCCCATGAGAAGTCACTGTTTTGCAACAAATGTCATCTCCTTCTTCCAGCCAGGCCAATCTGGAGTGTTCGCCATGGTCAGCAAGCCAATATCCCTGCCCATTTTCTCTCCTAGTGCCCCCTGTTCAGAGGAGAATAAGATTGCAACCCATATTGCAAGAGAAGCCCAAACTTCTAACATCCAATACTCCCAAACAACAAACAACCAAACAAAAAAAGCAACTCAATACTGCACTGAAGATAAAATGCTTTATGACAGTTTTTATATCATAAATAGTAACTGGACAAAACATATCTTAACAATGAGTATTTTAGTGCCTTTCATACACAGAGAATCAGCTAAGGAGTGACTGACACACTTCCAGCTTTTTATAGAACACCAGAAAGTGGAAGACAGTTGAAGTCAAATTATCGACCATCTTCTAATAACAAAGAGGATCTGGCAACGACAATTTGCTGACAAATGATAAGGTTCAGCGTCAACAAAGCAGGCTCAGCCGTAGCCAAACTCACAAACAATGAACAAAAGGCTAAAAGCCTGACACTTCCAGAACTGCTATTTACAGTGATAAAGAGAGAAAGGTAGCATCCATTGCCATTTACCTCCGAGGCTGAACCACAAAATAACTCCCAGAAGCTTCCTTTATATTTAAGTGTAAACGGGAGCACACGAAGAGAGAGACCTCTGAACTCCATCTATCTTTTTCCTCAGCATGCAGCTTCACTTGATGGATTTATAGCTCAGAGTGAGGACTTGTAGTTTTATTTTAAATTTGCCGAAACAATTCTGTATTCACTCTGCGTTTACTCTGTCTTTTAGGTGAAACATTCCTTGAATGCACACTCTGCTCTTTCAGCAAGAGAAAATACATAATATAAATACTCACTTGTGCTCACTGATGTTTCTAGCAGAGGCAATCATGTGAGTTGTTTTAGCTTAGAGGACACTCTACTAGATCTAGACTGAGCTTAAGGCAATGTGACTAAGATAGTTCTGGCACCAGGCATCTATTTAAGCCCAAAAGCCACAAAGACAAACACACAGCCTGGCCTCAACGTCTCATCTGAAATTCAGTGCCTCCGACTGTATTATCTTCTTTTCTGTGTCATGTCTGAGGCATCATTTGGCCTAGTTCAGGGCATGTATTAGTATCTATAATGTTAAAAGCAGAAAGAGGAGAAGGAGGGGGCTCCGGCGCAAAGGCCTACAGTACAAGTGTTTTAGAGAGCCCAAACTAAATAATAGGCTGCTGTAATAAGGTCAGGAGCAGAGGCTGTAGCCCTAGGCTTTGACCATCTCCATGACCTGATTGTGTCAGGCGGACATGACAGCATGAACGCACAGCAAAAAACGCACAGCGTGGTCCATCAAAGCCAGCGTAACGGCGATACATCCAGCCAAGGCCCTGCGGGTGCCTTCAGAAACCGAGCACATGCCAAGCTCATTAGGGATGTTCAGCATCAAGACGCTGACCATGTTCACACACTTGCCTGTACATGAAAAGTGTCAACGCAAATACACACAAAATAAACATACCGTATATTAATCTGTAATCAGATATGGTGTTTAAGAATTTATTATGTGGCACCCATAAGCACATAACAAAAACTGCAACAACAACAACAACAACAACAACAATAATAATAATAATAATAATAATAATAATAATAATAATAATAAAAGTTTAAATTAAAAGTGCTAGTTGTGGTATAAAAAGGGCATGTTGGCCACACACTCTTTCCCTTTAGTGTAAGGGTGGTATGTACCTGTGATAAAATGATTCATTAGATAGGACTTAGCTCTGACAAGCGCCATCGTTCAAGCCTCTGGCAAGCGATAGAACTATTCTGCAGCCGGCCCATATAAATATGACAAGGTCAGCTGTTTACCCCCCTGTCTACACACTGCAGACCAATCAAACCATCACATTCAGGTTAAGAATCCACAAAACTGGGCCGCTGACCAATCATGATAATCACACTCACTTCAGGTTTCAAATCAGATCAGACTAATGTCTTCTTATCCAATTGGGATCAGACTGAAAAGTTTAATATTTGAATAAGGAGGCATATGGGTATATGTTTAGAATAAATAGTTATTTTAATGTTTCCAATAACACTTATTTTCAAGGTATCTATACTGGACCTCAATAACACACATAAGCATCATACAAGTTTTATTTATTAAAAAACAAAAACAAACAAACAATAAAAAGACTTATATCAAAGCCTTAGAGCTGACATTATGTAATGATATTATGTAAGCTTCATAACATTAGAAATGCACACACAACACACACATTTTATAAAGACTTTTTGTACATATAAATATGTACTGAATCAGTGCTTCCTAAACTTTGACTGCAAATGGGCCAACAAATTCCAATTCATCTATATAAAGTAGATGAAAATAAATACACTTCCTAAAAGGTAAGATGACATGGTCATTAGTTCATAGAAAATGTCTCTTCATGAAGTTTCATGAAGTTCTCTTAGTGAAGATACAATGCCGTTTATATAAAATTAATATCACCATTCCTTCAGTTCCTGAGATCACTGACAGGAAAAACTGCACATACACAAATAGGTACATCCTACAGTGTAATCCATCCAATTATTTTCCATACTGCTTATCCTACACAGGGTTACAGGGGAGTCTAGAGCTTATCCCAGGGGACTTTGTGCACAAAGCGGTGACGCCCTTGAAGGGGTGCCATCCCATCGCAGGGCACAATCACACATACATTCACACACCCATTCAAACACTATGGACAATTTGGACAGGGGGAGGAAACTGGAGTACTCTGAGGAAACCCCCTTAACATGGGGAGAACATGCAAACTCAATGCACATAGGGTGGAGACAGGAGATATATATATATATATATATATATATATATATATATATATATACAGTACCTCACAAATGTGAGTACACATCTCACATTTTTGTAAATATTTGATTATATCTTTTCACGTGACAACACTGAAGAAATGACACTTTGCTACAATGTAAAGTAGTGCGTGTACAGCTTGTGTAACAGTGTAAATTTGCTGTCCGCTCAAAATAACTCAACACAATAACTCACCAAAATAACCCATTAATGTCTAAACCGCTGGCAACAATAGTGAGTACACCCCTAAGTGAAAATGTCCAAATTGGGCCCAAAGCCTCTTCTAAAGATGATGCACAAGAAAGCCTGCAAACAATTTGCTGAAGACAAACAGACTAAGGATATGGATTACTGGAACCATGTCCTGTGGTCTGATGAAACCAAGATTAAATTATTTGGTTCAGATGGTGTAAAGCGTTGTGGCAGCGACCAGGTGAGGATTACAAAGACAAGTGTGTCTTGTCTACAGTCAAGCATGGTGGTGATAGTGTCATGGTCTGGGGATGCATGAGTGTTGCAGGCACTGGGGAGCTACAGTTCATTGAGGGAACCATGAATGCTATCATGTACTGTGACATACTGAAGCAGAGCATGATCAGTATGTAGTATTCCAGCATGATACCTACCCCAAACACACCTCCAAGATGACCACTGCCTTGCTAAAGAAGCTGAGAGTGAAGGTGATGGACTGGTCAAGCATGTCTCCAGACCTAAACCCTATCAAGCATCTGTGGGCAATGCCCACGAGGGTTAAGGCAGTGCTGGAAAATAATGGTGGCCACACAAAATATTGACACTTTGGGCCTAATTAGGACATATGGACATAATTTTCACGTAAGGGTGTACTGACTTTTGTTGCCAGTGGTTTAGACATCAATGGCTGTGTGTTGAGTTATTTTGAGGGGAGAGAAAATTTACACAAGTTACACAAGCTGTACACTCACTACTTTACATTGTAGCAAAGTGTGATTTCTTCAGTGTTGTCACATTAAAAGATATAATCAAATATTTACAAAAAATTGAGGGGTGTACTCATATAAATATTATCTCTGTGTGTGTGTTACTGACCTGTCCCTGTGCATTGGTGACCAGTTGGCCTGTAACGCCCTGCAGGCTTGGCAGAGCACCATTCCCAAACATTTGTGATCCAGCAATAGAACCCATGGTTGCTGCTGCTACTGCTGCCTGGCTGGCTAGTGGATTGAGCTAAACAAAGAAAAGGAAATAAAGACACTGGATTATAAACTAATGAAGCCCTTTCTATGAGCAGTGCAATATTGTCATGGCTTCCCTAACTTCATGTCCAGTTTCTTGTTCCAGATGAAACAGTGTGCTTAGGTATGTATAATAAATCTGGTTTGTCCTTACATCCAAATTCAAGTATACAAGTTGTACCTATATCTAGGTTCATTGGCTTAACTAACAGTAGACCAACATTGAATTTATTAGCATTTATTTAGTTAATTAACATTATTTAATATACACCGTAATGTTTTACATATAGAGCTGATCACAGCAATTATACTGAAAAGAGGTATCCTATAACAGAACTTGTTACTGGCCTTGTTACTGAAAAATAAATGTTTAATAGCCTCCATTTCACAGCTTAAAGTTTACAGGTGATCTTCTGTGATCCTCCTTCCTTTCTGTAAGCTATTTACTCCCTTGTTTCCCTTCCTTCCCTAAAAGGAAGGTCCTGTCTCTTTTCCTCTATTCCCCATGCTCCCTTTTTCACACCCATGTCCTTACCTAATACAACCCCCCACCCCACACCGCACCCCACACATAGACTATTTTGCAGAGCTAATAAATCAAGCTAACCTTCTATCAAGTCGTGTGCATGGTTTGCTATTTGGAATCCTGAGAGGCAGACTGGAGCCTTTTATTAGGTTGCTTAAATAGATCAAGAGCTCACAGAGTCTGCGCACAGAGTGTCCAATTACTCTCCACAATGAGGGAGTAATAGAAACACTGCATGAAGTGGGGAACAGATAGAGAGGAGAGGCAGAGAGGGCTTTAATGACACAACTGGAAGCTGAGATTCCACTGATTCTGTTATCAGTTAATATCTTATTTTAATACATTACCAAACCAGGACCAAACCTACACAAAATATAAGATTTTTTTTATTATTTGAATGAGGTAAATATGAATGTTAGTTATCTTGTTTATCTTAAGCATGTATTATGGGAAGATTAATGCAGCAATTAGAACTACATCCGAGGCATCACTACCTTTAGAGCTTTGTAGTCATGATACATTTGCAAAAATAAGGCATACGAGCATACGGCCAAGTAGAAGATATATGTTGTGTTTGATACATTTAAGACCATTGGTACAGGTGGAACATGGGTTAATAGGGGTTAGGGTTAGTATGAACTCACTATCAAGACATGTAGTTATGAGATATCTAAACAAATCATCTCTGCTCTCTTTCTATTTTCATGATGAAGTGTATTTACATGTCTATGTAATATACATTATATACTTCCGTGGGTGTTTGCTAATCTGCGTTGGGGAATAGTTAACTATATGGTAAATGGTAAATGTGCACTTATATAGCGCTTTTATCCAAAGCGCTTTACACTGTGTCTCATTCACACACACACACACACACACACACACACACACACACACACACACACACACACACACACACACACACGACGGTAGCAGAGCTGCCATGCTGCAAGGTGCTAGCTTGCCATCGGGAGCAACTTGGGGTTCAGTGTCTTGCCCAAGGACACTTTGGCATGTGGGGTCACCTGGGCTGGGAATCGAACCGCCAACCCTTACGACAACCCACTCAACCAACTGTGCCACATCCGCCCCCCTATATATTATAGTAACATGGAAGTAGCTGAGGCATTAGCTGAGGCAGTGAAAATAGCTATGTTAAGACAGACAAAGACAGACAGTGACCTCAGATATTTAGCCTTTTTTAAATAACACTGAATTAAAAAGCTGTGCAGTAATATCGTTGCATGTTATTTTATACTGGCTGATGCTATCAGGCTAAATATATACTCTAAATTATGCATTCCATAAATTGCATATTTTTTTTTTATTTACAAAAGTGTAAAAAGTGTAATATTACAAGAAGTGAGGTGTCAAGTTTAACAAATATGTTAGATATCTGCCTCCCTCTCCTCTCTCTCTCTCTCTCTCTCTCTCTCTCTCTCTCATGGGAAGGAGTCCACCTTTGTTAAACTGAGACCACTCAGCAGCCATTTGTCTTTTATTGTACCACACTAGCAATGTATTACCAGACTTTCTGAAATCAAATGATGAGAAAATGCCACGGCGCGATCAATACTTTTTCATTGACAGTAAAGGTTAAGCACATTAAGAATGACATCGCATTTGTCTTATGAAATCATATTTCATGTTGGTGGCCTGAAATTGGATGAGATTGATACCATGTCCCTAGGACTGAAGGCTATATATTTATATATATTTTTTCAAACTCCTAATCATAGAAATCATCTTTTCTTTGTCCAGGGTTCCTTTGTCCTTCGGCAAAAGTCAAGTGGCAGTTGATGATATCAGTGGCCTAAATGTTAAGAGCAATGATTTGCGTCCTTTACTATTTGGCAATTGTGACAACTAAATGCATTAAGAGGCTTTGGACTCCCCCTTTGGAGGAGGTTTGACTGCTTCAAGGCAGGTAGTGAAACACACAGAGGTGTGATTCATAACAGATTTGTGTTATTGTGGAGTTTAGTTGCTACACTCTTAAAAATAAAGGTGCCAGTAATGGTTATTTAGAGTGATTCTGCTGAAGAATTATGTTTGGTTTCTTCAAGAATTTTACATGCACTGCTTGTGGTTTCATATTTCAGATGTGATTTTTATCATCCATCCATTTCCTGTACCGCTTATCCTACACAGGGTTGCGAGGAGCCTGGAGACTATCCCATGTTTTTCACAAAACCTGTGGAGATATTGCCATTTCACAGCTAGCTGAGTGAGCTAGAATAGCTAGTCAGATCTTCTGATGTTTTACAGTGTGAAAGATCTTTATTACATTTAAGATGTCACTTCTGTATTTGGTAGCATGTGCCTGTTGTATTAAATATGTCCAAGTGCTGCTACAGCTTGTAGGTAACACTCAGGGGAATGTATGGGCATCTTTGCTAGATAGCTAACTATGTAGCTACAAAAATGTTTGAATTAGCAAGAGTTAGCTAGCTATTGAACCTAGAAAGTTACGGAATCCCCAACAGCATTTGGCTAATTTGGCCAGCCAGAGTAACATTATCTTTTTTTCTTTTTTACAGTGCCTTGCGAAAGTATTCGTCCCCCTTGAACTTTTCAAACTTTTGCCACATTTCAGGCTTCAAACATAAAGATATATAATTTTTAATTTTTTGTGAAGAATCACCAACAAGTGGGACACAATTGTGAAGTGGAACGAAATCTATTGGATATTTTAAACTTTTTTAGCAAATAAAAAACTGAAAAGTGGTGCGTGCAAAATTATTCGGCCCCTTTACTTTCTCAAAGATATCCATAAAAAGTCTCATCTAAAGTTTGCCACAAGCCACCTGGGAGACACACCAAACGTCACACCAAACGTCACACCAAACGTTGAGAAATGGCTTTCTTCTTGCCACTCTTCCATAAAGGCCAGATTTGTGCAGTGTACGACTGATTGTTGTCCTATGGACAGACTCTCCCACCTCAGCTGTAGTTCTCTGCAGTTCATCCAGAGTGATCATGGGCCTCTTGGCTGCATCTCTGATCAGTCTTCTCCTTGTCTGAGCTGAAAGTGTAGAGGGACGGCCAGGTCTTGGTAGATTTGCAGTGGTCTGATACTCCTTCCATTTCAAAATGATGCTTGCACAGTGCTCCTTGGGATGTTTAAAGCTTGGGAAATCTTTTGTATCCAAATCTGGGCTTTAAACTTCTCCACAACAGTATTACGGACCTGCCTGGTGTGTTCCTTGGTCTTCATGATGCTCTCTGCGCTTTCAACAGAACCCTGAGACTATCACAGAGCAGGTGCATTTATACAGAGACTTGATTACACACAGGTGGATTCTATTTATCACCATCAGTCATTTAGGACAACATTGGATCATTCAGAGATCCTCGCTGAACTTCTGGAGTGAGTTTGCTGCACTGAAAGTAAAGAGGCCGAATAATTTTGCACGCACCACTTTTCAGTTTTTTATTTGCTAAAAAAGTTTTAAATATCCAATAGATTTCGTTCCACTTCACAATTGTGTCCCACTTGTTGGTGATTCTTCACAAAAAATTAAAAATTTTATATCTTTATGTTTGAAGCCTGAAATGTGGCAAAAGGTTGAAAAGTTCAAGGGGGCCGAATACTTTCGCAAGGCACTGTACATAATGTTACAATTATGATAATCAAGGTGATATTCACTTCAGCATAGCTCACATGGCTAATTAATAATTATACATTAATTAATATACAGTAATTGTTCAAAAATAGATTTCTCAGATATAGGACATTTTTGGATTAGTTCTGTCAATTGTAGTGACAATGTCAATGGCAGTGGTGACTCAACAATTAAGTATCTTGGTTATTCATCACAAGGTCAGGGGTTCAAGCCCCAGCACCACCAAGCTGCCACTGTTGGTCTCTTGAGCTAGGCCCTTAACCCTCTCTGCTCCAGGGGCACTGAATCATGGCTGACTCTGTACTCTGAACAGTGCTTCCTAACAAGCTGGGATATGCAAAGAAAATAATTTCAGTGTGCTGTAATGTATATGTGACAAATAAAGGCATTATTGTTATTATTATTATTATTATTATTATTATTATTATTATTATTATTATAGACATGTAAATAAGTAATTATAGGGTTTTGTTTTGTAATCTTACTTTACCAATTTTCTACAGCACTACTTTTATTTATACTCAAGGGAATTGTTACTGTAGAAGCGGTACTTTTAATCATCAGTAACATTACTCTTTCACCACTGCATATTATTCATATAATCACAAGTGGAAAACATTTCACATTAAATGTATGTGGTTGCTGTAAATGTAACTTAATATGCACTGATTAGAATGCTTACAAAAATTATATATTTGTAATATGGATTTCTTAGCAAGGCACTTCCACGTGATAAAAAAATAAATTAAAAACAAAAAACAAAAACAGGAACACACAAAATGGATAACGTAAAATATTAACCAGGGACAGATAACTAACCCTAACCCTAACCCTAACCCAAGCTCACTTTTTGAACCATAAACACTGAGATAAGAAAATGACACTTGGATATTTTATGACAAAAGTTGGGCTAATTAAAATCTGCTTAAATGGCCCTCAAATATATTGGTTATATAAGGCTTCTATCACATCTAGCTAGTCTCAAGGCAAAAAAAGCTATGCATAATATGTTACCATTAACAGAATGGTTGGGTTACATTATGTCCCTTTTACACATTTACTTTATTATGCCATTGCTTTCAGCCTGATTAAGCCTTGTTTGTCTTGGTCCTATCTTGTTAGCTTTGTCATCTTCCACTACATACCACACCAGCACTACTGAGCTAAAAGGATGCCATGTGCCGTATGAATCATATAAAACCCAAAACCACATCTCTTTGAATAACCAAAATTCACAGCATGTGTGTATCATAAAACACAACCCATACACAACTCTAAGTCACAAAATCAACATCATCACAGCTCCACCACTGACACTGATGTCAATTAATGGTATATCAATTTATAAGAATATATAATTATACACAAATTCAATTAAATTCAGTTTTATTTGTATAGCACTTTTAACAATGGACACTGTCCCAAAGCAGAATTACAGAAATATATAAATTCAGGATATAGATTTTAAATGTATGAATTCATCCCTACTGAGCAAGCCAGAGGAAGCCAACCCTAATGAGGAATTCATCCCTAATGAGCAAGCCAGTAATCCCTCTATTATGTTCATTAATATCATTTAGACCCGGTGTGGGTGCACTGGTGCTAATGTGTGCTTCAGTAAAATCAGCAGCAGGAGGTGGGAGAGGAAGGGGAAACATGAGGAGAAGAGGATTGCAGAATTTGAAGCTAAACAGGTGATTTTCCAGGAGGCTGACTCGCTTCAGAGACGTACAGTGAGGCAGGAAACGTTTAGGTACCACATGCATTTTTACTGACGACATGGATGTGAGTCACTAAAAAGGCCTCCTGCTTGCAAACAAATCACAGATAAATTGCAGGTAAAACACATTCCTTCCTTCTCTCCTCTCCAAAAAAAGATTAGAGATGATGAAACTAAAGTGTACTAAAGTGTACAGATCTGAGGTTTTGTGACTAAACCTGGCTACTTATAAATGAAACTTAATCTTAATGATCTTAATGGCGCAAGAAAAACATAAATTACAACGCAAAAAAAATGTTTTGACCATATAAGCAGACCAAAGTTAAACAGAATTACTATCTATCTATTCAATGAGGAAAAATTCCTCATCCTAAGGCACACACACACACACACACACACACAAGCACACATAAGCACACACATTTTGCACCCTTCGGGTGAGTAAATTTTAAACTCTATTAAGTTCTGTGTGGCCTGCAACGGTCGTTTGACCGGCACGGGCAGATGGAGCAACAGCCCATGTAATCTCCAGAAGGAAGGAAAAATGGCTCTGTGTTAGCTCACAGAGACCTCTGAACACCTGAGTAAAGCGCTCCAAAAGCTAGAGTCCATTTTCTGCCTCTTCTATTCACACAGACTCTATCGCTTTCACTGTGAACACTATCCAATTCAGTTGGCCTTAAGGTGACTGCCGTTAACGATGTAGATGTTCAGGATCTCAGGGAAACCAGAGCTGTTTTTAAGATAAAAATAAAAAAGGCAATGTTTCCCGCATTAGCCCTGTGACACATGTGGGAGATCTGTTTCAGATAATTTGGCTGTCTTGAAAGCCTGATGATTTAATTTATAAATTCAGTGATACTTTATTTGGATAATATGCTTTAGACACATTACTCAGTAGACACATTAGAAGCAGCCTATGAACTCACTCTCTACAACACGTCAAATAAGTTTTAACTATCTTTCAGCATGTCATAAAATATATCAATGGACTGAATTTGAAATTTTGATAGTACAAGGGATGAGCAGAGATGTGATATATGATCTACTAAACATCAACAACTACAAACTCTTGAAATATTGTATAGGTTGGTTGATGTGTGCCATATTACAGGTTGTTAACAGTCTATTGAAGGATTGTTGACAGTTTGTAAAGTAGATACACATGATAAAATGCAGTGTACTACTAAAAATGTGTAGGTAAAATTTTATAGATAGATAGAGAGTATTTTACAGTACAGTTTTACAGGAATCGAGAATTTAACAGTGCTGTGGTATAATAGCTAAGAATGGTTGGCTTAAACCTGTATTTAAAAAAACAAAAACAAAAAAAAAAACCCCTCATAAGCATACAGTGCCTTGCGAAAGTATTCAGCCCCCTTGAACTTTTCAACCTTTTGCCACATTTCAGGCTTCAAACATAAAGATATAAAATTTAAATTTTTTGTGAAGAATCACCAACAAGTGGGACACAATTGTGAAGTGGAACGAAATTTATTGGATATTTTAAACTTTTTTAGCAAATAAAAAACTGAAAAGTGGGGCGTGCAAAATTATTCGGCCTCTTTACTTTCAGTGCAGCAAACTTACTCCAGAAGTTCAGCGAGGATCTCTGAATGATCCAATGTTGTCCTAAATGACTGATGGTGATAAATAGAATCCACCTCTGTGTAATCAATTCTCTGTATAAATGCACCTGCTCTGTGATAGTCTCAGGGTTCTGTTGAAAGCGCAGACAGCATCATGAAGACCAAGGAACACACCAGGCAGGTCCGTAATACTGTTGTGGAGAAGTTTAAAGCCGGATTTGGATACAAAAAGATTTCCCAAGCTTTAAACATCCCAAGGAGCACTGTGCAAGCGATCATTTTGAAATGGAAGGAGTATCAGACCACTGCAAATCTACCAAGACCTGGCCGTCCCTCTAAACTTTCAGCTCAGAGAAGGAGAAGACTGATCAGAGATGCAGCCAAGAGGCCCATGATCACTCTGGATGAACTGCAGCGAACTACAGCTGAGGTGGGAGAGTCTGTCCATAGGACAACAATCAGTCATACACTGCACAAATCTGGCCTTTATGGAAGAGTGGCAAGAAGAAAGCCATTTCTTAAAGATATCCATAAAAAGTATTGTCTAAAGTTTGCCACAAGCCACCTGGGAGACACACCAAACATGTGGAAGAAGGTGCTCTGGTCAGATGAAACCAAAATCAAACTTTTTGCCCACAATGCAAAACGATATGTTTGGCATAAAAGCAACACAGCTCATCACCCTCAACACACCATCCCCACTGTCAAACATGGTGGTGGCAGCATCATGGTTTGGGCCTGCTTTTCTTCAGCAGGGACAGGGAAGATGGTTAAAATTGAGGGGAAGATGGATGCAGCCAAATACAGGACCATTCTGGATGAAAACCTGTTGGAGTCTGCAAAAGACCTGAAACTGGGATGGAGATTTATCTTCCAACAAGACAATGATCCCAAACATACAGCAAAATCTACAAAGGAATGGTTCACAAATAAACGTATCCACGTGTTAGAATGGCCAAGTCAAAGTCCAGACCTGAATCCAATCGAGAATCTGTGGAAAGAGCTGAAAACTGCTGTTCACAAACGCTCTCCATCCAACCTCACTGAGCTCGAGCTGTTTTGCAAGGAAGAATGGGCAAGAATTTCAGTCTCTCGATGTGCAAAACTTATAGAGACATACCCCAAGCGACTTGCAGCTGTAATCGCAGCAAAAGGTGGCTCTACAAAGTATTAACGCAAGGGCCTTTATGGAAGAGTGGCAAGAAGAAAGCCATTTCTCAACGTTTGGTGTGACGTTTGGTGTGTCTCCCAGGTGGCTTGTGGCAAACTTTAGATGAGACTTTTTATGGATATCTTTTAGAAAGTAAAGGGGCCGAATAATTTTGCACGCCCCACTTTTCATTTTTTTATTAGTTAAAAAAGTTTCAAAAATCCAATAGATTTCGTTCCACTTCACAATTGTGTCCCACTTGTTGGTGATTCTTCACAAAAAATAAAAAAATTATATCTTTATGTTTGAAGCCTGAATTGTGACAAAAGGTTGAAAAGTTCAAGGGGCCGAATACTTTCGCAAGGCACTGTAGTTTGATGCATAAAACTTTAAAAAGCATTAGTACTATATATGTAATGTCAGTATACATAAAAAAATAAATATTTATTAAATTGTGTAATATCTGTTTATACAAATATCTCAGACACTAGTGCTGTTAACACAGAATATATGTACAGCAAGTTATAATGCAGAGCCTGTATTACAGTTATTACAATTGCTACTGTCTATATGAACAGATATTACCGTGTTACCGTGTTATCTATACTGACTTTTGTAAACTCATATGCCTGTGATTTATAAAGTGTTTTGCCTGTAACCATAATGACCCAGGAGACAATTATAGAGGCTTTAGTTAAAGCATGATAAGGTGTCATAGACGGAATATGACACGTTATAAATGCATTTATATTGGATCGTGAATCACAGGATCCCTAGTGCAAAGCTACGGATATAATAATAATAATAATAATAATAATAATAATAATAATAATAATAATAATAATAATAATAATAATAATAATAATAATAATAACCCTTAATATAACACAAATAGAGAGAAGGTTGGTGTACTAAAAGAAAAAAATTTGATTTTCAGTAAAAATCATGAGTTTGTGATCTAATATCTGCACAACTGTGTGTTTTTAGGGCTGAAGCTGTTTTGGGCAGGTCTTCTTTTTCCTCTTCAGAATAGTTCTATAAACATAGTAACGCATATCAATGCACTATTTTTGCCAACTTTTTAAAACAGTTACCATCCTGTCCCTATCTCACTTGTGTCCTTTCTCTCTGCTCTCCCTCTCTCCCTCTGTTTCTAATGACAGAGTGAACATGCTTCCTATCTCACTGCTCCTCTCTGCAGACTTCTTAGCACCTTGTGCAAAAACCTCACCCTCACTTTCCCTCTATTCTTCTCCTTGTCCCCTTGGCATAGCCTTTCCCTTTATGTCGGTACATCAAAATGCCATTAAAACCTTTATTCCCCAGGCTTGACCACCAGCAGGCTACAGCTTCTTATGTTCAACTGCTCTGGCTACATGTCAAGAAATAAGTAAAGTAAATCAGTTTTATAAAGAATAAAATATATATGCCCAGATTCTGGCAACAACAACTGAAAACTATGGAGAGGAAAGGGGGTCTGGTTCAAAATTCTGCATCACAGTGTTTCTAAGTAAAAATAAATTGTGTGTCATTTCATAGAAGCTAGGCTGTAATTACACAACTATTGTTTAAACAAAAGCTTAAAATCACATTTTCTATGTGTGTTGGCTAGATAAATTGGCCACATTAACTTAGCTACTATTTGCCAAAACACCAACTTGTAGTTAACAGTTACACCCAACTAAGCTAGCATTAAATTTCTAACATACTAATGGTGCGTTCAAGTTGTGTCAGAATGATCGTATTTATGAGTTGTACGCCACCACAAAGTCGTAATTACGAGTGGTAAACTCAAGAAAAAACAATAGCATTGTACATTTACGATATAATATGTAATAATGGTTTAGAGTGGCTTTATAAATTGATTAAAAACATTTCTTAAAAAAAGCAAAACACACCTGATGCTCTTTCTTTGTTCTTCATTTTCTAGAAGTAGTGTTAAAAAACCTTGCTGTAGCTATTTTTTTTTAAATTAATTAAAAGAAGGTACACTGCTATCTTGCTCTGAACCAAGTGACTGGAACGCACCTGATAGTATAGTACTAGTAATAGTGCCAGTAAATATGCAACTATTACCTAGTACTAAGCTATTATTACCTTCCTAGCATATTAAGCTAGCATTACTTTTCCAACACACTGAACTAGCATTACCTTTCTAACACACTAAACTAGCATTACCTTTTTGGCCATTTAAGGTATACTTTGAAACAATAATATAATGACAGTGTGACCACTATTTTAACCAACAAATCATCACCTAAGAATAATGAGAATATCAACATAAAACTTAATAATTATTTCACCCAAATAAACTAATATAAGGATTAGTTGGAAGTTTGTTAATTAATATACATTAAATAAGCTATGTTATTACACAAGCACATTTCAAATTACTTAAAATCACGCTGTCCATATTAGATACGTAATTATAGTTTAGTTACAAACACTTTCATTTTGTAAGAGCAGTTGACTTCAGACCAACCTGGAGCTTCCACCCAGCCTGGGACTTTATATCATCAATGTCTGGCACTGTATCTACATACAACTGACCATGTGCTGCTTGAAATAGCAAAAAGAGAGGCAAAAGGTGTCACGGTTAACGAGTCAGAATGCATGAGATGAGACCAGGCATGGAATAAACTGACAAATGCACCTATAAAATCATGATTCAGAGTCTGGCATTAAGCGTCAATCATGCGACTCATTAACTCTTATGATAATTAACTACAGTATGTGCCATTATAGAGAATCTTCTCTCTCACTCTCTCAAATCACTGATAACTAATTTCATGCATAGATTTTAATCCATTAGTCTTTCGTCCTATTTTTCCCTACAGTGATGAACCCTGTATGGTTTTAAAAGGCATTGACCACTAAATTAACCGAATTGCACTTTATTCTGTTGAGAAATGGGAAATGTGGTTAATCATACAGTGGTGTGAAAAAGTGTTTGCCCCCTTCCTCATTTCCTGTTCCTTTGCATGTTTGTCACACTTAAGTGTTTCGGAACATCAAACCAATTTAAACAATAGTCAAGGACAACACAAGTAAACACAAAATGCAATTTGTAAATGAAGGTGTTTATTATTAAAGGTGAAAAAAAATCTAAACCAAAAAATCAAAACCAAACCAAAACTAAACCAAAAAATCCAAATTTCACACCACTGTATAACTACAGTCCCATTTTTTACAGTCCCATTCTTTGTGAACACACTGAAAAGACTACATAAGGAAGAACTAAGGCATTTCTTTATGTGCTGATCTGCCACTACTGCTTGGAAGTATTTTCTTTAACTTGTTACATACTGTTCAGGACAAAATGGCCACTTTTAGACATATAGAAAATTGACATATATTCATAATAATATATTTGCAACTTAATCTTTACTTAAAAAATTGGATTCTGTATATCATGCTGCATTACGTTTTGTAACATGCAGAAGTTCACGTACTCACCGTTATATTTTATATGAATCGTTGGGATGGTACTCTTTGTACCAAAGGAGAAAAACCCACATTACTATTTATTGTCAAGACATTGTTAGGCAAATTACATCTCTAGCTTTTTATCTTATCATATTAACATTTACAGTATTAAATCTACTGTCCGATTTCAGTTAAATGTTCCCAGAGTGCAGAGCTTGGTGAAACTGCCTTCTGTTTTTATGCTCCCTGGGCATGGAACGAGTTGCAAAATACTATTACCTTCAAAAC
The DNA here is from genome assembly GCA_012411365.1 of Ameiurus melas. Lineage (NCBI taxonomy): Eukaryota > Metazoa > Chordata > Actinopteri > Siluriformes > Ictaluridae > Ameiurus > Ameiurus melas. Next base: position 10,405,996 of record CM022771.1, on the reverse strand, counting down.
ACTTCTGCGAATACTTTTAAAGGTCTTTTACAAACTGCCCTAAAGGAAACATGTTGTTGTTTTACATAATGCTTGACTTGAGGTGAAAAGTGTTATGGATATTACTGTTATGGCCTCTGTGTCTTTCTCCTGTGTTACTTCTTTTGTGTTGTATATGTTTCAATGTGTGAAACTGTTTCTTCCATGCAAAACTATTTGTGCTGCCGTCTTAACCAGGACTCCCTGGAAGAAGAGATCTTGTATCTCAATGGGACTGTCCTGGCTAAATAAAGGATATATAAATAAAAATAAAATAAATTATGTCTGTGTTCAGGTCAGTATAAAATTAACCCAGTGATTAAAGTGAATTAAAAGAATCCTGTTATTTGTAAATTTCAAACAAATAGTTGGTTTTAGTCTCTGTAAAATTGACTCCATCTCTCTCTCTCTCTCTCTCTCTCTCTCTCTCTCTCTCTCTGTGTGTGTGTGCTGGTCTGATGAGACATTCATTGCTAAATAGCGTTTTCTTAACAGCATTTGGACAGCAGTTTTGCTAGCATTTACCTACACCATTTAAGTAATTAATATCAATTGTATTTCACCTGAATAATAAAGCATGGAAAGAAGCCAAACCCAATACAAACATAGACAGACACAGAACATGATTAAAAACATATAAAACTAGACATCTTAATCTAAGGAAGGGAATAAAATCCAGTGTATGTACATAAGACAACCTAAACAGTTCTAATTCATCATATCAAATTGTGCTGTGCGACATTTGCACAGAATGCCATCCCTTTTCACGTTGCTTATTGTCCTGGCATACAAATCCAGCATTTGAATGACTTTAATATTGGCCTAATCAATGGCTGGTGATCTTTTGATGGTCTCTATTCAGTCTGGTGAGGGTCAGCTGTGTCTAAGCTTCATAAACAGAACAATGGTAAATGATGACTGCGCACTATCATGTCCCAAACTGAACGTCGCTAATGAAGAGAAATGGCTGAGCTTTTTCGGCAGCGGCTGCCAGCTGCCATTTGGAAAGGCAAACGTGCAAGATTAATGGTGACTGAGAGCGCCTGTGTGGCAATGATGTGGTCAGGGGCTCAATCAATAACCCGCATGCACGCACACACACACACCCTTACACATGCGCACACAAAAATACACTTACCCTTCTTTCAAATATACACTCATTCAGGCATGTACACACAACTACAAGCACTTGCACTGTATCATCTCTAAGTGGAGTGATGAATCTATGACATTTGAAGACAGCATTGATCAGTTTCTTCCATATGTTTCTCCAGGTGGTCTACAGGGGTTGGAACAAACTTAACAAGTGCTACACATTATTGTCCATCTATTTCTGTAATTGTTCTGTTACCCCTTTCAGCATTATTTATTACTTTCATTACGACACTGCACGAGTGGTTGATTTGTTAGAGAAGGATGGGCATCTGATAAAACATAAAATTTATGCATAAAGACACAATTTGGAACTGCTAACGGCTGTGAAAAGGGGAGGAAAGAGTGAGAGGATGAAGGAGTGCACTTGGTCATGCCCTGCATTTGATTCAGCTTTGTGCCCTTGAACATGTTTGTGTAAAAGATTTAGTTATCATTGTGATGCCTTTTAATGGTCAACAATTAATTATCTGTCTTTATTTGTACAGCTAATAAAAACAGCTAATATTAGGGGAAAGTGTGACCAACAGAACCCAAAAATCACATACATTTCAAGTTTTTGTTTTTGTTTTTAAAAAAAAAACAAAGATGCATTTCACCCATCAACTTCACATGTGACATGATATGTGAAAAATGTGTGATCACATGTGAGAAGAATGCTCTTTTGAGAATAATGTGAACAATGACCCTGTGGACGTAATTGAATTGTGTAAAAAATCATGACTCGTGAAATGTCAAAATTAAAACATATGCACTACATGAGGAAAGTGAAGAAACATGAGTAGTGTCTAAATAAAACCTTGTATGCAAATTTCACATGATATTAATGTGCCTTTTCTGTAAGAGTTTTCTCAAAGTTTTCCTGAGGTAAAAAGTAAGGAGGACAAAAAAAAACTGAAACTGTAAAAAAATTCACAGTCATTCCTTTTTCCACAAGCTCATCCTGATCCAGACACCTTCTGCAGCCTTCCTGCTTTTTTTCTGAAAAATAATCCCTAATTTCTAAGTAAATAAAAAAGGAGCTTTTCTCTGTAGCTTTCAGTGGCCAGCTTCTGCACGCTACTGCCGTGCCATGCTTTATAATTATTCATATGAAATGCGCCATCGCCGATGTGCAATAGTCTTATTTTCTGCTTCAGTCACCAGTGCACATTTGTATTTTCAAACAGCGAGCCACTCGTTACGTAAGGCAATTTTCTGCCTTCTTAAGAAAGACTGTCTGCTGGCCTGCATTAATGAGAGACGGTGAGAGGGAGGGAGGGAGGGAGGGAGGGAGGGACAGGGAGAAAGGGAAGGAGGGAGAGAGACTGAGTCAGGATAGAAGAAAGGGAGCAGAGACATGTGTAGCGAAAAGGATAGGACAGGAAAAGATGAAAGCGCCACAGAAAATAGGTACAGTAGAGTACACTAGTCTAAACTTGCTGCTAATAAGTGATCAACGACTAATATAACATGGGTAGCATTCTGTGTAGTAGAGTAGAGTAAGTACCAAGTATTTATTAGACAAGTATGTAGTAATTACAAGTAATTTTCTTTGCATACTTGGTAGTATTAGTGAAAACTACCAGGTTTGTACTATGTACTTGGTACTACAGTGTAATAATTACACAGAATAGGTGGAAATTTCATACTTACAAGTATTTCTGGGTATTTATTTTAAGTTAACCAGTTACACATCCGTTAAGGCAAGACAGTACAGATAAATAGGATATTCTTTAATAATACACAACATAATCAGTGTTTTCCAGTTGATTGCTGATATTCTTCCAATTTTTTTTGTATCTTGTGTTGGAACTTAAACAATGAATATTTAGTTATGCAAATGAGGTGACATCTTATGAAATATGTGTACGTATGCATACTAATTAATTTAACAGACCCAAAAATCTAGTCTTTAGATGTTATTAAATTTAAAATGTTCTTTTCATTGTGAAGCTACACTCAAGAAAACTGATTTTGACAACACTTTTCAAAATACAATGTGATCGCATTTGTTTTCACTCTAGTAAATGAGGTTAATAAGGTTTATAAAGGAAACACATAACATGGTATGCTTAAAATAATGACATGTAATTTGATAAGCAAGCTTTTCAGGGCTATATAATGTGATTTTGGGTGGAGCTTCATAATTGTTAGATTTGGTGGTCGCAAGTGGACAGGTTTGGACATTTGTATTTCTATAGTTTGAGAGAAAACATTCTGTAGATCTGTCCAAATAAAATTTAGACATATAGACAGATAAAATGAATAAATTCAATTTAAATGTTTGTTTCTAAAAGTAACATAAAATGAATGAATAGTACAATTCTGCTTCAGTATATATGAATACAAATAGTTCAATAGATGTGTAATAATTTTGTAGTATAATATAATTATTTATTATTTACCTAAAGGTAAATGGTTACTGATAATATCATGTCTAAATAACTTTGCATCAAGCACTGCTTTATACTCTGGTAATTTTTCTCATTAGTTTCAATATACTTCCGTTTCCATCGTAACAAGTAATTCATGCCTTGATATTACAACTACAAGAATATAATAAATAGACAAAAAATAATATAGTAAATTATAAATATTGTACTTATATTAGTGCAGAATGATGTAATTAGTAGAATTTAAGAAGGATTTGTTGAAGGGTTAAGAATGGTTCTCAATACGAATCAAACACTTGGACTGGCATCCGCAATGCACACATTCATCTTTTACTTCCACAGAGGACATATAATTTCACACACATTTAGCCTTTGTGTTCTACAGGACGCTACATGAGCGGATTATCATGTTGGGTTACTGGTGCAAAGAAACCACCTGGGATCTAGCAGCATGGCACGTTACTGTTATTCCACTCAACGGCTTTAGTCTGCGAGGGTGGCTAATTAAACAAAGTGGTTTTATAATGAACACCTAATTACTGTGTCTCTGCCATCGCCATCAAAATAAATAGATACATTAAACCTAATAAGATCATCAATGCAGGCTATTATGGGTGGATAAAATAATTAGCAATGAGCTCATCCCTCTCACTCAGGGGCAGAAGAGGTGAAATTTGGACTGTGGTCATAAGGGTTTTAGCACAAACCGGCAAATTAAAGGTGGCCCTGAAGTGTGTGCGTGTGTGTGTGTATGCGCATGAAGAATGTCTAAAGAACATAAAAGCAGTGGTGGAAGACAGAAGAGTGTGTGTGTGCGTGTGTGTGCGCACGTGTGTGTGTGTGTGTGTGTGTGTGTGTGTTTGTATTTGTGTGTGTGTG